>CAJNOP010001564.1:0-14448 GCA_905250075.1 Rotaria sp. Silwood1 | reverse complement strand
GTCAAAATATTGAGACCGCCATTTATTCTGCCGCACCCGTTATATATAGATTCCCTTAATAAACTTATGTTTTCTAATAAAGTAAAATAAATTTACAATATAGATTATCATTTAATTGATAGTCATAATCAATGCTGTTACTGTCATCACTTTCTAGTACATCATCATCCTAGATAACGTATGCATAATATGATAATTGCTTAAATATTCTAAAAATAATGAGTTTTTGTTTGAATGTTATGAAAAATCCGATGGTTTGTTCACAAACAAACATAAGTCGCTTTGTTAAAGGAATTTTCGCAAAAAACAATAACTTTATCTTTTAATTCAACTGATAAAAGCGTAATGAAAAGTTTATCATGACTTATTTTTAGTGTTATAAATTAATTCATGTTTTTTTGTTTCTGGACATATTTTCGTATGGTACAACTCTAAGCGAATAAAAACTAAGACAATAGAAATATTCTTTTTTTTCTTCTTCCTTTCTCTCTCATACCTTAACTGACATGCATGAAGCCCGAAATATTATTTATTCTTTCCTTTTCTACACGCAAAAAACAAGAAGAAACTATATCAAATGAGAACATCTCGTATTTTTCAAGTATTAAAAAAAAATACTTACTAAACAAAGAAAACTTTCAATATCTCTGTCATGACAGTATGATCATGGACAAATGAATATTTATTAATGTTCTGCAAGGTGTAAGTGCGAGAGAAGAGAAGACCAGCAGTCCAACCACATCCACATTCTCAAGCAAATAGCAACTATAACGCATTGAGTTTGTTGTATTGCTCGCGTGTCTTTTTATTCTCATTTGTGTACTTTGTCTCCAACAGTAACTAGTAAAGAAGAAAAAACTAAAATTTTTTTTTCTGTTCGAGATGCTGAAAAAAATATATAGAATAAGCAATCATGAAGCTTATACATCATTTAAAAAAACGACTGCCTATGGATTCCATTTGACACTGCATCATTGAAAGCAGCCATTCTTTCATCACTGATTCATTAACTTTCAGCTAAGTAGAAATTTATCAGATTGTGTGGATAGGTATCAGAGATGAGCAGAGGGCAAGGAAGTCCTACTGTCGTGGTGTTCTGTACTGCCATCAGCCAGAAGACAAGCGACTATCAGGGGCAGAGCAGAACAGGACAAACAAAGTTGTCCTGTGCTCATCCTGAATCAAGTATATTCATGTTTATCGAAATTATCTTTTCCTGTCATGAACATGTTATTAATAATTAAAAGTCTAGTGTAAAACTTTATATACGAAACTGAGTATTCTTTTGAATTCAGATAATTCTATCAATTACAGAGAGAAAAATATGTATTTTCAGTGATTAAAAAATGAAACACTTCATTTTGCAAAACTCATCATTTAGTAAATGTTAATTTTTTTTTGAACATTATGTTTATTCATAGCTACGATATGAAACTTCGTTTTTCTAAGCAGTGTTGCTAGTGCGAGGTGTTAAGATGTCTAACAAAACTATCGAATGAGATTTTGAGTAGTCTATTCATATACGATATCATCCAAAAGAAAATTTTTCAATGATACTATAGACAGGATGTCGAGAAAATTGAAAGTGAGGACCTTCTTTGAAATTTTGCTCATAAATAATTCTAATGCTCCTTAGAATATTCATCTAAAACGAATATTTTCCTCTCAAGGTACAATATGACGAAGAAAAGTTAACCTTCTAAGATCTTTCTCTGTAACAAAAATGTTCGAAGAAGGCACCATTCACTTCAATTGAAAATTGTAGAGAACTTTTAGGATCAGAAGAACTACTCATAACCAAATTTCAGATGAAAAATTTCTGTGCTTCTTTTTTTCACAGGATTAAATATTCTTTATGAGATAGATTCCATATTTCATAAGGAAGGACAAACGAAATCTTTTGAGTTTAGACATGAATGCAGTGAAACTCTATAATCTACATTTGTACAACCGCCTACCTTTCTTGGTAAAACAAAAATGCTTCGAACTGTAAGGATCAAAGCAACAAATAAGAATTTTGTTATTGGTTCATCTATAACATAATTGATTATTTATAACATATTCGATTTCTTCACAAATTATATTAAAAAAAGAAAATTAGTCATAAGGTAACTAATACAGTCTTATGCATTTTGATCGTTGAAAGTCAAACAAAATTAGAGATTCTTATTTTGACTTTCTGCCCTTCACCAAAGTGGAATGAATTAGCAGAATAATATTGAACGAAATTTTCATGTCTTGTTCTGCTGCCCCCTAGGACAAGACTAGTTATTAGGGCAAACCAGGACAGAAAAGAAAAGTCTCCTGTGCTCATCTTTGATATGCATTTCCTAGTGAAAGTACTCACCTAGAGAGTACTTAAAAAGCACTCACGCTGGAAAATGCCGCGAGTACTCATGAGTACTCGGGACTTTTGAGTACTCGTCGATCGTACTCACGATGAGTTTGGAGTATATGAGTACTACACATCCTTACTTTCATGGCAGTGTATTCCAGTTGAGTACTACGGTCGTTCACTTCTTATATTTGGTAGTAGGATGATTTGATTTACTTTGTTCTATCGAAACATATTGTAATTCATTTCCGTCATCAAAGAAATACTTTCTCGAGATGAGCAACGTCACTTATTTTACGGTAATCGATGGCAAGAAAGTGATGTCGACAATAGATATTTTCAAAAGATATGGTGGTGAGTATTTAGCAATATAATTCTCAATGATCAGAACAATATCGTTACTCTTAGTTCAGCGAACATAATTCATTATATGTTTCTTAGTATCAAATCACTGCGGCGATGTGATTTGTTTTCAATCTAGGCTTTGAATTAGTGGCTTCGAATAGTAGAAAGTAATATCGACGATGTTCATCATTTGATGTTCTACTTTATCTAAATGTTCTTCTTTCAAACGCTTTCCATCTTGAATATACAAAAGAAATCATGTAAATAAGCTAATACGTCGATATTTGTAATAAAACATGATTCCTAACAGATTTTATTAGTAAACTACTAATTTTTTTCTCAGATTTTATCCAGAAGAATATTTTGCGATACATCATAGGAAACGACTATTCGGTGATACGAATAAAAGTTTCGACTAACTTCCTCTATTTCAGCAGAGACGACTGTGACAGATTTGTATATCCGTAGAGAATGAAATATAATGCATCTTTTTTCTCTAATATGTTCGATTGAATGCAATGTTATTTTAGATATTTTGGGTCTTTGTGCTATTGTTCTTTCAAGTTCTTATGATATTCCAATATATGTACCGAATGCCTTAATGGCTCTGTGCAACCATTCATATGATCCTCATTTGATTCAAGTGAGTCAATTTTTATTTGCTATTTCAAGAATCAATTGAGTTTCTTTTATTCTAGAAATCGATCAAAGAATGTATGTCAGAATTTCGTCGCACACATTATGATTCTTGGCATGAACATCGGACAAAATTTACTGATGAACAACTTGAAATGTTAGCCGACGTTCTCGTTTCACACAGTTATTACACTTCACAACAAGATTTATAGGAACAATCGAATGCAATGATTTTCATTTAGTAAAATTTTCTATCTATTAAACACGAACAAAAAATATTAAATCTCGTTTAATCTGCCTAGTCTTTTTTTTCTCTAAAAATATCTTTGGCAATAAACGAATCGAGCTTCACCTACCTTGTATGTCAGATAGCTGATCACCATATATTCGAACTTTTGGTTTGTAGGGTGTGGGTGTGAGTGTATGTTATGAGTTATTGCACACCCATATCCACATCCACACACTCTCTGACATGTTTATTTGAAAATTACTTAGGGTCATCCAAAAGTAGTGGCAGTAGCACTTCTATCCCGTATAACACACTTAAAGAAACTTTCTCTTTACATATCCTGATAGAGATAAGAATGCTCTATTTTTCTTTGCTATTTGATCATACTTCAACAAATACCAAAAATAATAAAATTTCGATACTATCTGTTTTGTTCGCATGCGTCACGGTTACATGATTTACTAGTGAATGGTTTTTGAATAACTTTTAATGAATACATGATAGAGAAGTGCGGTTTTCACCATTGGAAAGAGGAGATGTAGATGCATCGAATTGCATGTTATAGATTTTTCTAATATTGACTTCTGAAGTATGTTGATTAAGTAGTTCTAACTGCCACAAAAATGTTGTTTTTTTATGAAAAAAAGAAAAAGCACAAAAAGTGAGCTTTTTTCACAAACTTTGCTGGAAAATTGTACTCGAGACTCGACTAAAATTCATATTATGCATCTGAAACTTTCGTATTTTGTAGATCTTCGATTAGTGGTTTGAATTCATATTTGATAATTGAAAATTCACTGTAAGCAATTCACTGGATAGGTTTCTTCTTAAAAAGGTCGGTAGAAAACCTGCCAAAACACAGATCAGGAAACGCTAGAATATATGATTCGATGCATCTTCATCTCCTTTTTCGAATGGTGAAAACCACAGTTTTCTATTTTGTTTTTATAAAAAGTTATTTGAAAAAACTCGCTCATATTTTTTAAAATGAGTATTATCATAACCGTGACACATGCGAACAAAACAGATCTTATCAAAATTTTATTATTCTTGGTATTTGTTGAAGTATGATCAAATAGTAAAGAAAAATAGAGCATTCTTTTCTCTATCAGGATATGTAAAGAGAAAGTTTCTTTAAGCTTGTTATACGGGATAGAAGTGCTACTGCCTCTACTTTTGGATAGCCCTAAGTAATGTGAGCAGTCTACAAACCTCTATTGAACAAATATCAAGTTTACTAAATGATATGAAATGCATAAGCAGAAAACCAACAACCATTCAATCGTTCAGACCAAGCTTTGCGTGAAGACATGACTTTATCTACTGTTTGCTATATTTAACTGCAAATCATTATTCATTTGGTTCTTCATTTTGTTACTGTTTGTGATCTTAGGCTTCTCAAAAGACATGTATCAAAATTTTTTTCTTATTTATTATTTGTTGCACCAATATAGTATCGATTTTCTATCAACTTATTGAGCTTATTTTCCTTTCACTCTGAAAGTCTTTCTAATACTAAGTAACGAGTACAATTTACTTGAAACGCCTACTAATACGATAAGAGTAATATTGTTGTTATCTCTATTGTTAATATCATTTTTACTTTTCCTTGACATTGGAAGGATGCAATATGCCATCGTTTTCGTCTGTTTAGTCCACTTTTTTATCAGCAACTGATGCAAATAATGGCACTGTAGAAAGTGAAGCAATGTTAGCATTTTTTCAAAATTTATACTGTATAACTCGGAACACTATCTTCGAGATTTATTATCATCTTTTTTTTAATAAGCACAATTAATCTGAAATTGTAACAGTTCACAGCTATCACCGGAATGCAATTTCATAATTTGTTACTCATTTCTTTTACACTTTTAATTATTATCATAACACAAATGAATCGTAAAGGTTCAGATCTGACACTCAACAGAATTCACTTATCCAGATCTTGTCCCTAGATGTGACTAATACAAAAGTCAATTGTGTCGAAACTCCACTTCTAATCGAACAATGTAACATATTTAGAGAAGACATTTTCAATTTCAGGTATTTTATCGTCAACAAGCTTCTCAATTTCGACTGCAGTACCCGATGATGTAAATGTGTTCTTGACTTGGAATGAAGTACCCGAAGCGATAGGTTATTTAGTTAACTATGGTACAAGTGTTAGAACTTCGACAAGAACTATGAAGTCAGCAATCGGCTCCTTTAAGGTTACTGGACTTCATAATGGGATTACTTATTTCTTTACAATAGTTACAATTCCAGAAACGGGACCATCACAAAAAACGCCGCAAGTTATGGTAACACTTCTTCAGAGAATTGGTCGTCAACCTCGACAACTCGGCCTTCTGATTAATGACAATGATCTAGACAGTGTTATCCTCGGGAAGTACTACGCAAGATGTCGTACTATTCCTCTAGAGAATATTGTTCATTTGAATATCTCGAAAGTGATCCAGCTAAGTCGAGCTGAATTTCAACCGTTGAAAACTCAAGTTGATTCGATGTTATATGAAACTGTACAGGCAATTGCAATTGCATGGGCAATGCCCTCGCGAATTGAATGTAACTCAATTACGTCAGCATCGGTCTTGGAGTTTTTTGGATCCAATTATACTCAGCCATTCAGTGATTTCAGGAAGCGTCCAGTAATGATGATCGCAACATTGAGTATTGAGCAAGCCAAACAGTTCATTGATCAAAGAATAGCTTCTGATGGAACATAACCACAAAGGTCTGCTTATATAATGAACACGAGTGATGGAATTCGAAGTCTTCAAGTCAGAGTTTTTCCTTCAAGCAACTTAGGAACAAACTTAAGTTCTTATGTTGATGTTCAAATCAAAAATGCTGATTGGATTGCAGGAACTACCGATGTACTTTTCTATTTTCAAGGATTACTAGCTGTCAGCAACATCGATAAGAACACCTATCCACCAGGTACCATAGCAGATCATCTGACTTCCTATGGTGGAATGCTAACCAATTCGTATCAAATGTCCGCACTTTAATTTATCGCTTGTGGCACTACGGGGGCATTTGAAACTGTTAATGAAGCTTGTGACTATGTAGAGAAATTTTCCAATCCGATAATCACGATTTCACACTATACCGAAGGCGAAACCCTTACTGAAGCCTATTGAAAGAGTATATTGCAAACATCTCAAGGTGTATTTGTTGGAGAGCCTTTAGCAAATCCTTGAAAACAGATCGTTTCCTTGTATTGATAAGCAATGTTTGTATTTTATGAACTTAACCGATCAGCTAACCACTGATCTACTACAACAGTTGAAATAAATTCGTCAGCCATATTCTGTTGACTCTCTTTGACTCATAGTTTAAAGCTAGATATGGGTTTCCGTTTTCTTTTTCATGTCTTATCTAAATAATCGGTTCATCATAAAGCCACCGATTTTGTTCTATCTCTTCTAAGGAAGATTACTCTTGCCTTAGAGAGTAGGGTGTGGGTGTGGGTACAGATCTTCAATTCACTTACACACACCCCCACACCGACACCCATCTTTTCAGTATCTTGTCAAGACCTTGCTTACAGATGTTCGATTAGGATAGTGTTTTATTGAATCAAATAGAATATTTCCAATCACTTGTGAAAAGCTTTAAGTAGAAGTTATATATAGAACAGATACTAATTAATGAACGCCATACTTTATAAAATTCTCCTTAATGAAGATATAATGTTATGCAAACTAAAATTTTTTTTTGGAATCATTTTCATATTTTTAGAATAACATATTTAACTGAAATATTAATATTGTCAAAAAGATCCATTCGGTTGGAATGTTTCATGTTGATCATGACATGTACGACGAGTAAATTCATCAGTACAAGCCATACGAAGTCGTTCGACAGTTGCTGGTGAATAAAGTGTAAAATAATCTGATAAACTTTGTTGTTCACGATAGGCCATACATGCTTGTTTTAATGCAAAGAAAACTGAACAACCAAGTAAGAGCGGTGGTTCACCAATACCTTTCGATGAATAAATAGCTCGTGGATTTAATGAATCAGATAGAAGTGAAACACGAAAATCAATTGGAACATCACTAAATGATGGAATTTTATAAGTATCTGGTCCACAAGTAAATAATTTTCCTGGTTGAATCCATTTATTTTTTGTATAATCACCCCATATAAGTTCTTCCATAGTATATAAACCAATACCTTGCATAAAGCCACCTTCAATTTGACCAATATCAATTTGAGGATTGAGTGATTTACCAACATCCTATAATAAAACAGATTTATTGTTATAATCATAGAAGATTCTACATACCATAAGAATATCAACACGTAAAAGATGCCAATCTCCTGTTAATACATCTAATTCAACTTCAGTTACTGCTGCACCTTGTGTAAAATAATTGTAAGCAGCTTGATTTTGAGTAAAATCATAATCAAACACATTTGGTGTTGCATAAAATCCATGAGCACATAAATCAATACGATTAAAATAAGCTTGTTTTACAAGATCGTCCCATGAAATGTTAACATTATTATCAACAATCAGTGTATCTAATCGTTGACGAAGTTGTTCGCACGCATTTTTTATAGCCATTCCATTAAGATCCGACGAAACTGATCCACCTGTTGGACTCATATTATGCACTTTATCTGTTGCTGTTTCACTAATTCGTATCTTATCAATACTACAACCTAATACTTCAGCAGCTATTGATATCATTTTTGTATGTAATCCTTGTCCCAACTCGACACCTGCATGAGTGAGTACTACGGAACCATCTTTGTAGATATGAACAAGAGCTCCTGCCTGATTAAAAAATTTAACTATACCCCCGATACCAAATTTAACTGGTATCATAGATATACCACGTTTTCGATAAATATTCTGACTATTAAATTCAACAACATTTGCTTGTCTTTGAATAAAATCACTTGATTTACTAAGTTCATCTAAAATTCGAGGAACATTCCATAATTCTAAAACTTGTCCATAATGAGTTGTATCGTCTTCTTTAAATAGATTAAGACGACGAATAGTTAATGGATCACGTTTAAGATATGCAGCAATATGTTCAACAATTGTTTCACATGCAAACATTGCTTGTGGTCCACCGAAACCACGAAAAGCTAAAACAAATTATTTATATTTTTTATTTGAAATTTTGTTGTATAATGACAAACCTGTGTTTGATGGTAAATGTGTTTTACAAGCATAACCACGAATTTTAATATTAGGAAATTGATAAGTATTACCTACATGAAGCATAGAAAGTTCCATTACAGATCTTGATGCATCCAATGTACAACCACCATTACTCCACATTTGAAGATCAAGTCCTAAAAATCGACCTTCATTTGTAAATCCTACTTTATATTTTATTTTATATGGATGACGATGTCCAGTTATAGATATATCGATGTGACGTTCAAGATTAAGACGAACAGGACGATTTACTTTAACAGCAGCTACTGCGACAGCAAGACATTGAGGAAAACTACAATAGAATAAATATTTATATCATCAAAATATAATTAACTTACGATCTTGATTCTTTTCCACCAAATGCTCCACCAACTCGTTTTACATGACATGTTATATGACTAACATCTCGACCGAGAACTAATGCAGTTAATTCTTGCATAGAACTTGCACTTTGAGTTCCCAAATACAATGTTATTTCTTTATCATCATTCGATGGAATAACCATACAAGAATTTGTTTCCATATAAAAATGTTCTTGACCACCGATATAAATTGTATCTTCTAATATATGTTCAGCATTGATAAAAGATTTTTCAATATCACCTTTTTGAAGACATATTTCATCACCAAAATAAGATTGATAATTAATAGCATCATCAATTGATAAAATTGTTGGAGATAATAATTCATAATCAATTTTAACAAGATTTGCAGCCATTTCAGCTGCATGTTCTGTTTCACAAACAACAACACCAATTATTGCACCAATACAAAGTGCAATGGACGATACAAATACTTCTTCACCTGTTAATATACCATTTGTCTTATTTGAACCAGGTACATCAATATAATTGACAAATGATACAAAACCAGAAACTTTTGAAGCAGACTCAGTATCTATTATTATATTATTTCAATTAGATCTATAAAAATAAAATTCTTACCAATATGTTTTATTCGAGCATTTGGTTTTGTACTAAGTACAAGTGCAGCATGAAGTGTATTGATTAAAGATGGCATATCATCAACATAACAGCAATGTCAAAGGTCCAAAAAATGTCCACTTTACCTAAAGTCCTCTATGAATATGTGGGACTTTACGTACCTTATGAAATGTCACGTATATCAGTAGTGATAGGAAGAGCAAAATATAAATACTCCACCAGCGGATATTTCTGTATTCCAGCGGACTTTTCTATCCTCTTCAGGACTTTTCTTTTCACATGATTTTATTTATCGAGGTGAATATAAAAATATTCAAATAGATTTAATCAAAGAAATAATTTGTTGTATACATATGATGAACAAAAGAATGTTTCTTTCTTCTAGCGACCTTTTCTATTCTCTTCAGGACTTTTCTTGTCGTATGATTTTTTTTTTATCAAGATGAATATAAGAAATGAATACAATTTTAAATATATAACGTTACAGGAAAGGAAAAAAATATATATCACGTCAGCGGATATTTCGCTCTTCCAGCGGATCTTTCTAATCATTTAAGGACTTTTCCATTCTCTCATTTGATAGAAAACAAAACACACATAAAATCATTACTTACGAAATATTTTCGTGTATCTAATGTGTTGTTTCATATTTCTCTCTTCAACGGACTTCACTATATTTATTATTATTTTTCTTTTCTTATATTTCATCTATTTACAGATTTGTGGTTGAAATACATAGAATGACTACAAATCAGATATTGGAGAATATTTTTGGTTTATTCAACGTACTAGCGGATATTTGTTTTCTTTTGCGGACTTTTCTATCGCTAGTGGTATATTTCTTTTTCTTTATTTTACCAGTTTAAGCAAGTAGTCGTGAAATACATATGATGACTACGATAAGAAGAATTACCTATATCTTTCATTTATCTAATGTCCTTGGAGATACTTGCTGCTTCAGTGAAATTTTCTATGAATAGTAGTATTTTCTTCTCATATCATTTAAACTGTTGGGAATAATAGCAAAAAGATTTCACGAGTATAAATAAGATGTTTTTGAATATTTTTCGTTTATCTAGAGTCCCGACAGATATTTCTTTCTTCAGTAGATTTTTCTATAGTTATTAATTTTTTCTTTTTTTTCTTTTATTTATTTAAATGTATAGCCACGACATACATATAATGATTATAAGATATTTTCGAATATTTTTCGTATATCTGATCTGCTAGTAGATGTTACTTTTTTTTGAAAGAACTTTTGCATAGCTATAATTTTATTTTATTTTTCTTTTATTCTATTTATTCAAATATGCAGTTATGAAATTCATAAAATGACTAATAAAGAAGATGATGGTTTATATTCTTCTTATATTTAATGTGCTAGCGTATATTTGCTTCTCCATAGGTTCTTTCAAAAACTACTAGTACTTTTTTTCTTGTTCTTCATTTTATCTATTGAGAAATAGACACAACAGATTCAATAACTGTAAACAAGATGATTGAGCATAGTTTTCATATATCTAATATACTAGTGAATATTTGTTTCTCCGGCGAACTTTGCTATAGCTGTTTGTTTTTTACTTTTATCTATTCAAACAGTCAGTTATGGAACACATAAAGTGACTACAAATAAAGTGAATGAGGGGATCTTTTGTTCATCAAATATGATACTGATAGTTTTTTTTTATCTGACTTTTGTGTAGGTATCAGTTTCGTTATTTTCTTTATTTTATCTGTTCAAACATGCAACTGTAAAATTCATGGAATGAATATGAATAAGATGATGGCCTATTTTCTTGTTATATCTAATGTGCTTGTGGATATCACTTTATTCAGCGGACTTTCCTATAACTTGTTATATTTTTATCCATATAAACATGAATATATGAAAAAATAGAATAACTACAAATAGAATGTTTGCGAATATTTTGCATTTATCTAATGTGTTAGAGTATATTTGTTTGTTCTAAGAAGTTTTCTTTAGCTTTTAGTTTTTCTGTTTTAGTTTCCTCTTATATGTTGAAACAGGAAACGATGAAATACTTTGAAATACCATCAATAAGACATGGTGGTTTGTGTTGTGTTATCTAATATACTAGCGGATATTCGTTTATTCAACGGACTTTTCTACAGCTGAAATTTAGTTCGTTCTTTTTTATTTTATCTGTTTTAATATTTATCTTTGATATACCTTTAATGACGATAAACAGGATGTTTGTGTTTATATTTTGTATAAGTAATCTGTTAGTGCATATTTGCTTCTTCAGTGGACTTTTGTATAGGTATTAGTCGTTTTTCTTGTTCTATCATTTTATCTATTAAAAATAGACGAAAGCGATTCGATGAATATAAACAAGTTGTTTGTGTATTTTTTTTGTCTATATAATCTGCTGATGTATATTTGTTTCTACAAACATGGCTATAAAGTACATATAATGACTATAAATAAGATGCTTGCCAATATTTTTCTTTTATCTAATGTGCTGGCAGATATTACTTTTCTTTATCAGGCTTTTGTATAGCTGATAGCCTTTTTCTTTTTCATTTGTTTCACCTATTCAAGTATGTAGCTGTCACATTCACGATGACTATATATACGATGATTACGTATATTTTTTTTGTATTCCTTAAGTGCCAATGGATATCTGTTTCTTCAACAGATTTTTCTAAAGTTATAAACTTTTTTTTATTTTACTTGGCTTAAACACGTTGCAATGAAATACGTAAAATGAATATAAATAAGATGATTGCGTATATTTTTCTGTCTGTCGAATGTGGTAATAGATACTTATGTCTTCAACTGACTTTTCTATTGTTATTAGCTTCTCCTGTATTAATAATGAAGGATAAATATATATCAAGTCTTTATGTAAGAAAAAACACTAAATGTGAGTTTAAATCGATTGATTAATTTCGTATCGCATATAATATACCGATTTTATCTGGCATGTGAAACCTCCTCCTTTTCCTCCTTTTTCTCAAAACATGTCCTCCTTCTCCTCCTTCTTACGTCAGAATCCTACTATTCCTCCTTTTTATCACTTAAGTTGTTGAATCAGTATCTTCAACATCTTAAAGAAAAATATTTGGCGATTCCTACAGTTCAGAAGATATTTGAAACGATTGAGTTTATTACTGCGGCAAAAAATGTATTTTAATTTTCAACCAATATCAATCTTTATTTCGAGTTTTTGGCAATTTAGAATAATCATCAGCATGCAATAAACATATACAAATAGAAAAAGAAGTATACATATATCCCCTGTGAAAAAAAAGTAGGCAAAAACCAACTTTTTAGTACTTTTAAAAGTTGTTTTTAAACAGCAAATAGTACTTATAAGTGAACCTTTTTATGTAATTTTCATACTTTTTTTAACTAAAAAAATACTATTAAGTGTTATTGGAAGTGTGAAAAAGTAATAAAATTTACTGAGAAAGGTGAAAAACAGTAATAACATTTAATTTATTTTACTATATTAATACTGAACATACTTTTTAGTGTTTACAAGATTATTAATTACTGTTAATATTAATATAGTAAAATAAATTAAATTTTATTACTGTTTTCCACCTTTTTCAATAAATTTTGTTACTTTTTCATACTTTCAATAGTATTTAATACTACTTTTTGGTCAAAAAATATGAAAATTAAATAAAAAGGTTCACTGATAAGTACTATTTGCTGTTTAAAAACAACTTTTAAAAGTACTAAAAAGTAGTTTTTGCCTACTTTTTTCACATGGGATATATATTATAAGTTTTAATAAGTAGCATCAAAAGATAATATAATTACAATTTGCTAGAAGTAGCAAAACAGAGCAAAAGAAACGACAAACAACATTATACAATAATCATACAAGATTTTTCGCTTTTTCTTTTCCTGCGTTGTTTCTTCTAGCAAATTATAATTACATAACTTTTTTTTGTGTAACATATCAAGAAGTTTTTAATAAGAACTTATGCAAAAAGAAAAAAATACAATAAATATATAACGTGATAGAGTATTTCAAGCTGTACAAAATGATCTATTCATTATATTTTTTCGCTTTCCTCTTTTATTGAAAAAATTCGATCTTCTCAGTATATCTTTATGTAAGATGCGATTTTTTAACAATGTAACCCTCATAACTCAGCAGTCGTAGGAGCTAGAGAGCGAAATTTTTGTGTGCCAGTGAGACACTCAAAGACCAGTAACATGTAAAAAATTCGTCTGAATCAATTCACCAGAACGAAAATTATTGACAAAATACAACTAAAAATTCATCCTTAGCAAAAAGTTGCAATTCAGTCATATGTATATTATTTTTTTACATTTCTATATGATCATCTTCTGACGATTACAGCGAGAGATTGTCAAAAACTCGAGTTAAAGGAAAACTTTTCTTGAAAATTAAAATACATTTTTTATTAGAGTACTATACCCAATCGTTTCAAGAAAACTATAATTAGATAACTATGTTTTCGTTAAATACTTCTTCATGTAATACGATTTAATATTTCATAGTTGAAAAAAATAAATTCAGATGCTATTGCTGTTAAGAGATAACTGAATCAAGGTGCAAAATTATCATTCATTCATTTGTACATTGTGTAAAACTAAGGACTTATGTTGTGGAAATAAAGGGTGGCAATCTATCGAATATCGTATAGACAATAAAAAAGCATCGTGATAACTTAAAATGATGCATAAAATACATTTTCCACGAGAAAACAGAAATCCTCCTATGTTCCTCCTTTTTGATGCCAGATCCTCCTAAAATTTTCAATGACAATC
>CAJNOP010001562.1:0-16879 GCA_905250075.1 Rotaria sp. Silwood1 | reverse complement strand
GGGGGGGGGGGGGGGGGGGGGGCTAAGGGGGACTTTGCAGGACTAGGGAGGACTAAGGGTTTTTAGTGAGACTACGTAGTATCAAGCGAGAAAAGTTTGATTCGGAAGAAATTGGTGTGGTTTTTTTGATTTTAGAATTCAGTTTGAAATAAAAAAGCCCATAGACTCCTCAATCAATGATTGAGCTAGGTATGCTCTCGCCTAATTAATACTGGAGAAATAATCTTGAAAATATTGAAATGAAAATGCATAATTTTCCTATGTTCAATTGAGTTCTCTAAATAAAGCCTTGCACGCAAAACAAAAATGGTGAATGGATAGTCGTCACACAGAACGAGACAAATTTCTTAGCGACACTTTCTGTTGCGACACATTTTTGTCATTGAACCTGCGACACTATAACTCATGACACATCTGTACGACACATTTTAACTTAGAGTGTACAGATTAAAACTCTGACAAGGGTTTTAGAAGCATTATAATTTTTGAAGAGGTCGACAGATTTCATTCAGAACCTTTATTCGATAATGAAAATTGGTCCAATAGAAAGAAGTATAAGTGAATCTTTTTTTTTCTAAGATACAAAAGACAAAAAACAAAACTTTGGTTGAAATAGTGACCAGCTCAGGGATGTAACTATAAGGAAACAGATGAGTTGTGATTGTAGAATTGCTAATGGGCTGATGAAATCAAGATGTTGATGAAGTTCTCAAATACTTGTGGTACGTCTGTGAAGCACGAAGTTGGTATCTGTAATAAATTAATGGTAATGTTACTGATAATTGTTACCTAAATAATGTGGATCATGCGCGTAATTTTTTTCTCTTAGCTTTTGTATTATGTTCTAATTTGCGATGTTGATAAGGGGTGTCATCACTTAAATTGTTTTGTGAAAAGTTTGAAAGTGAGTACTCTGTGTCTATTCTATGATCGAAAGAATAGCAAATGAAAGTACATACCATAACGAATTGCTTTTTACATTTTATCTGATTAAAAAGGTATCCTGTCTCGAGACAGATTTAACACACTGGGTTTATTAGTAGTATGATCGCCATATGATGCTGTCTCCATTTTGTATTGTATGAAAGTGAGACGCTTTACTAAATCATAAACAAATGAATCGGAGAGAATGAAAAACCATCCATATTACTCAAGTATATGTAAAACAATGTAAGAGACGCTTACTTAAACAACGCGATGAACTTTTTTGTGTTCTTTTTGCACTAGACTTAGATATCATATGTTAAACGATTCATAATGCACAGAGTAAGGACACTTTAAAAAAACGAGACAGAAAAAGAGAACAATAGATAAAATAAAATGTTTTAGTTTTATCTTAAACATTCATACTAACCTCTATATGAACCCATGGTACAGATAAATTTTTGTTCTGACTACTGAGCGGGACAGAAAAGATAACGTGAATAAGTCACGCTATATAAATAGTGACTCAAAAATAGAACACTATTCATACAACATGGATGGTCAGGATATAAATCGCTATCAACCTGGTCGTGGTTTGCCAACTTATTTACTATCACGCAACTATGCCGACTCAAGTACAGACAGCAATGGAGCATCAAAAATTTGCGCAGCGTCGCGTTGTTCAATGACGTCCGACGAAGACAGTGAGTTTTCATCCATCTCACATGTTCCACAGACATTTTCTTACATGAGCACGTCCTCAAGTTTCACGTGGTCTGATAAAACTTCTATTTCTATGCCACCAAGCACATTCCAGTATGAAAGATGTAGTGCTAGTCGTTCAACTGATGATGAGACCCGAACGATTCAAGGTGAAACATTTTCAATGCAGATGGAGGATCCACCTACCGTTAGTGCTAGCAGTTCTTTCGGTGAAGCTAGTAGTACCACAGCAGAAACAAAATTGTCAAGGGTTGCTTTAGTGAGTGGCCTCCTCATCGGTTCGATGTCTCTAAACAACACCAATGAGTCCAATAATTGCATAAGTTCTGCCTATGACTATAACGCGCCTGCTTTCAATCGAGTTGAAGATATGTTTCCGCCATATGTGTCTCTTCTGTCTAACGACGACAACCAAAGTCATCATGAAAGGAATGAGTCATCTGGTTTGTATTATTATAGTATCGATTTAACATAAAATAAGATTATATACGTTTAGATAAGATAATCACTGATGAAGTAAAACAGCACAATACTACAACTAATGCCACAATAGCAGAGAATATCAACTATAACGAATGCTGCCTCTTTGGTAATGAAACACTTAATGAGTGTGCACCAACTGCATGCTGTGAGTTTTACAGAATGATGAATTGAAAAACTTTTTCTTCTTATGAAATAGGTCATTATGATTGGTCGCAAGAATGCGTCACTTTTGCTCATCTTTCCGAGTTTGATATCCGATCGTACTTGAAGCAGAGCGGAATCATTTCCAAAAAGGAAGATGACAATATTGTGATGAACGAAAAAAAACTTAGTCGCTAATCGATTGCTTCGAAAAAACATCCTTGTCGACGATAGTATGAAAATTTGTCCTAAGCATCGATCATCTTTCGGTATCGATTAGTTCAATAAAAAAGACGACTTGTCACCACCCAGAACACCACACTAGCAACCGCTCAGCATTGAAGGACTTCTGAAGAGCAAACCTCGCCACTTGTCTCAAGATTGAAGGCTTTCCAATAGGGGGCAGGTAAGCTTGTTTTCATTCAACATTTCCTTAACAAGGTTGATGAGTTATATTCAAGGTTATGTTCAAAACATCGAAAGTTAGTTTCTTTGGTCGACAATATTGCATCGTTGATGAATGATGGAGTTTCTATTGGTGCAAATTCTCGACATACAGCTGAATCGGAGTTTGTGGCCAATGATCAACGAGAAAGAATGAATCGCATTTTAGCAGTATTCAACTTAAGTCCAATTCGATCTCAAGTAACTACATCAATTAAAAGTCAGTCAAAAAGCGCTCTTCGCCGTTTAGTATCTAAATTTACACGAGAGTCGAAAGCTCTTCAAGGTGTACTAGAATTCGACTAAAGATAATTCATATTACTGAATTACAGTAAAGTGCAAAACTCTTTGCCCTCATGTAAACTAACTTTCGGGATAAAAAAGATCAAGAATTTTTTCAACGAGATTTTTCGAGAACATTCGGAATTAAGAGGAAAGGTATACATATATACATATATATCGAACACACTATATAGTTGTCATTATCATTTCTTGTTTGGGAGTAAATGACGCGACAACGTAATCTGACTTGGCAAAAAACGAGACGATCGACCATTTTACACTACTGGAATAATAGATATCGATCTCCAGCAATGATAGCTCTTAAACACAATATTAACAAGATCAAAAAACAAGATAGTGTCGAAGACAGACCTCGCTCTGGCCGGCCTTTGAAGATTAACAGTGATGATAGCAAGACTCTTGGTCAATGGATTCGGCGCAACAACGAGACAACGACGAAAGAATTGGCTGAGAAACTGCTTCAACAAAGAGGTTGACATGTATCACGGTGGACAGTACAGCATCAACTCAGAAGAATGGGTTACAGAAGCACTTTACCTCAAGGAACATCCATGTTGACGCAAAAACATAAAGATGTTCGTGTTCAATGGGCAGTGAAACATCAGGATGATGATTAGACAGGAACAATATTTACCGATGAAACATGCTATCAATTATTTAGGAATACCATACGACGCTGGTCAAAAATATCCCAAAGGTGAATTCAAACGAATTCCAAAAAACAGGCAGAAAACTATGGTATGGGGAAGTATTAGTATTAAAGGTCTCGCTGGCTATCACTCATTTCAGCAAATCATGAACGGCTATTATTATGTCCAAATTCTAAACGATCATCTTATCCAAAATGCCAGGAAGTAGTTTGGTCGACGATGGCGACTACAACAGGATAACGATCCAAAACATCGGAGTCGGCAAGCGCAAGAATTCTTAAATGAAAATGTACCTGAAATTATTGACTGACCATCTAATAGTTCAGACATAAATCCGATAGAGAATTTATGGTCAATACTCAAACGTCGTGTAGAGAAAAGAAAGGCGTCGAACTTTGATGAATTAAATGGTTTTCTGCACGAAGAGTGGAACAAATTCGATCTTTCTACCCTAAATAATTTGGTAAAATCGATGAAAAAAAGATGTCTTGCTGTTATCGAATCAAAGGGAGAACGAATCAATTATTAATTGTGATATAACTGAACATTGTAGCCTATCTTATCGTTTAATGTCATTGGTTATCTTATTGTTCGTTTTTACTCTATGAAATAAATGAAAAACAGAAGGCAAAGACTTTGGCACTTTACTGTATTTTAATTAATTTAGAGAAACTAGCTAATACACTTGTGCCAGTTCAAGGTCAGCAATTAATTGAAATAGCTCAACTTCCATCACAAACTAGAGAAGAACAACAATTACAGCTTTCCATAACACAACGAAATGGTTCAAAGTCTAAAAAAGTGTACAATATTTATGTTAAACAGAATATACCTTTCATTGATCAAGTTCGAATTCTTTCATTACTTCCTCGTTCATGGAAATGCGAAAAGGTAATGAGTATTTTTGGGTGTACTCGACATGCTGTTAAAGCAGCTCATCAAATGTATGACGACGAAGAGTACATACTCAATAGAGATCAGAAGTCGACCATTCGACATCGCGCTGATCCTGAAGAGATTAAACACTTTGAAAGTTGGCTTGTAGAGAGCAATGCACTGGTCTCTGGTAGAGTATAATTTATTGAGTATACTTCTTTTTGAACTCATGATTGTTTCTTATTAATAGGAACATACGGTCTGACCACCTTGCGTATGGACAACGGCGAGAAGTGTGAATTATCAAAACAAATAATACAGTCGCAAAAATCACACGCTATTGTTGATTACAAGAAGTATTGTGACGAAACTGGGTTTCAGAGTCTAGGAAAGAGTAAACTGTATGATATAATCAATAGTATGAAACCGACACAACAACGAATAGTGGCTGGACTTTATGAAATTGTTGTCGAAGCATCGAAGCATAGCGATCTCTCTCAAGTGAGTGACAATAATTAGGACCATGAATGTTAAATTTAAACTTATTCCTACTCTATACATTATCGAGAGTATGGCCATTCCTCAAGCTGATCGAAAACGCTTGTTTAAGCAAATTGATATGTCAGAACAATATCAGAAAATCAGACACAGTGGTTACTTCTCTGATGATGCTGATTATGTCACTCACTGCACCACGTTTGGTCTCTCTGATCCAAAATGTCCTGAACATTTTTCGAATTTCAATCATGCGCACACATCTCACTGCTCTGATTGTATGAATATCATTGCGACTCTTGACGAGATCAGTCAACAAATCCAAAAGATTACTGACAAGGAAATAGCACAAGAAGCCAAATTTGATTTCGAAAATGCATCCGAACATATTATCGAATGGTCACGTCACAATCTTAGAGCTGCTCAACAAGATTCCGAAAAGAAATCCATTAGTTCACAAACGGAAGAATATGAAGCTTTCTGTACATTAGACTGGGGTCAAAAAATTTTGCCTCAGGAATATTGAGAAGCTCAGAGTGCATACTTTGGCAAAAAAGAAACGCCAGTGCTGATGGTCTCTTTTGTATGAAAAGATTCAACAACAAATCTTGCCAACATAGCTGTCACTACAACAAGTCTTTCTCCCCCTTCATTTTGCACTGAATCATATATTGTTGCGTATAACTGATGCTGCGCAGATGGAGCCCTATACGCTCAGTGCTGGTGAAATTATTACTAAACAGTTCGAAACAGATCATTCTCATATTAAAAAGCTTCACACGCGGACGGACAACACTGGTAATTTCTCATCTCACGCGAGAGCAGAAGTCGAGCGGTTGATTTGTGAAGGAATAAGTCGTTTTCTGAATTACTTGGCTCTTATTGAGTTACATTCTGTAGCTTGGTATTGAATTATTGACCCGGGATTACAGTGAGGTTCAAAAAAGCAAAGATAGTTGTGACCGCGTATGTGAAGTAGCTAAAGCTCGAATACGCTCGTGGGCAGCAACCGGAAACGATTTATTAAACGCAATAGATATCAAGGAAGGCATGGAATACGCTGGTGGAATAAAGAACACCAAAGTAGCCGTGACTGAGATTGTTCCCGGTCAAGGTAGGCATCTCATTATAGAAAAAAATTCTACACCTTCCTTATATTTTCTATAGGTGATTTCGGTAAAACAAACGTACCCAATGTATCTATACTTCGATCTATACGTTATAGTCCGGACAATATGAAAGTATTTAAGGCATCAAGCATTAGTACCGGCATCGCCATTCCTTATAAACAAATCGACTTAGAAACGAATATGAGAACTGTTAGTCCTTTCGGATGCTCTATTGATAAACAACAATGAAACACAATACCATAAGAGAAAAATACCTTTATTTTTTCTTCCAACCTTAACTTGATTTATTAATAGGAGGAGAAAAGATCGCAAGCCCCATTTTTTAATATTATGTCCGGTGACTGATTGTATGGCGAGTTTCGAGTCAAATTCTGATCTTGATTCACATATTGCAGCGAATTCACATAATGTACCAGACAAGCAACGACGGACAGCAAATGATATTGCTAGAATACACTTTACAGAGCTAATACGGACAACCAACATCGAATCTCAACAGCAAGCTACATCAATTTTTAATAGCCAAGACATGTCACGTGTTGATCTCACAAAGTCTACTCATTATGAAAGGTTCTCATCAGCTGGGTGGGGCGTAAGAACACGTAAGCATACCAATTCCATGAGTGAGAACGTAAAAAGCTTCATCGCAAAGCTCTGGCTCGATTTACGAAAATCACATTCGAAGCTCACTCTTCAACAAATACAACAATAAATACGTATTAAGCGGGATGACAATGAAGAGAAGCTCTTTCAAACAAACGAGTATCCAACCTTGAGCCAAATCAAATACCGGTCAAGAAAAATAGCACAAAAACATGGAGTTACTTCCAAGAATGAACTGATCATTGTACTTATCGAGATGACACTGAATAAAAACAAGTTTTCTTATCTATTTTAAACGCTTTGATTGCGCTTTTAATGATTGTGCCAGATTTTCAGACTCTCTGATTACATCAACACACTACAAAGGTATCGTAAATAGAGTAGTTCTTTGCGAAGAACTGCCTTACTGAGAGTAATAACATGAGTAATCTGATAGAGAAACGATTTCTACTACCCTTACGTATGACTCCTACAGTGAACTCTACCGTCACAGCATTGTTATAGCATGAATTGAGATAAAATATCGAATTATAACACTCAGGTTGCACTAAATCACACTAGCCTCTGCTATTTTCTAGCCTCAAATCTAGCAGCTGATCATAGAATCATGCTAAATTCGCTTGTACTACTTGTAGGAAAAAAACTGTTTGCAGAATGACCAAGTTCATTTTCGACCAATAGGACTCGACTGACCTATAGACTAATACATTTTGGAAGCTTGTCTCAAGCGAACTTTTTGCTTAATTATGTTAGATCTATCGTCCCTAAAAGTTTTAACTTTCTAGGTAGAACCATTCATGAGATATTCAGTAAAGTTGAGGTGTAAAAAGTGAAATGCAAAGAATTCATTTTTGCAAAAAAGATCTGTAGGTTTCTCCTCGGCCCATGTGCGTCCCATGCCGATTTTTTTGGTGGGTTGTAGACCAAAGTACGGTCTTTAAATCTGTATATACCGATAAAAAAGTTAGGGTTTCTTTTGGGAGGAAATCGAGGTCAAAAATTGACTTTCAGACAAAAATTTCATTTTTCTTCCAGCTACTGTGGGCGAATACTTCAAGCTAACAAGCTGAAATTTACATGGTAGTGAGATAGTTACAAGATATGCTAGCTTTCAGAATGTCAGCTCTCTATCATTGTCCAATCACGAGATATAAGCATCGAAAATTTTTAAAAAATGTGGAATCCATAAAATACCAAAGCTTCGACTAAGAGAGCTGCAAGTTATGGTATGTATAGAACTTTCTTAGTTATTGAATGCGAAAAAGATCAGATCAAACAGTTGCTCGTTTGTTGAGGTTTTGGGCTACTGAAAATCGCTCCTCGTAAAAATGCGTTTGTCACTGATTTAATAGTGCCTCCAGTAAAATCGCTATAAAAACCGAACGGCTCAATATTTTTTCAATCGGTTTGCTTAAAAATGAGCAAAGTCAGAGAACTTCGATCGAGCGCCTCTATAGAGAATCGGTCGTGGCTTACGTGGAATGGCTTATAGTCATTGGTAGATAAATAACAACTTCTAATAAATCATAACTTACCTTCCTGAGAACGTGAATTAGTGTAGGTATCCGACTGATAGCGTACTTCAAGAATATTGACCATTTTGATCCTGCACCTTATTTTACGTATTTTTGTTGATTCATTTACTTCTTTCTTATGCAGATCTTTGAATTGTTTCTGCAAAAAAGGTGCAAAGTTTACAGGACTAGCTTTTTCGATTTCCAAGCGAAGATGGGGAAAAGTCGCATCTAAACAATCATCTTTGCAGAACTCTTCATTGTTAACAAGTTCCGTTTTAAATTCTGCTTTTTTAATCAAATCATCTGGGAGAAAAGTATTTTCGTGACATTCATTTGAGTAAGTTGTACGCCATTCAATGTTCATTCTTGCGGTACGAATAATGTTGCCTTTTGTTGCACATCTTTTGCAATAACTAAAACTCTGACCACTACATTTTGGACACCTTTTTCCAAAACTAGTTCCACTTCCGCTGCAGAGAAAGCATTTTATTTCCCCATGTCCATGGCAATCAGGGCAAAGGTCTTTTTTTCTTGTATTCCGTAACAGCTCACCACCACGTTGAAGCTTGTTTAAAGTCGTGTCAGGTGAGTTATAATGATATTTCTCGAAAATATTTCCAACAGCTTCCCCTTGCGCGTCGTTTCCATCATCCGGCACTTCCTCCCAACTTATTGATCGTTTTTCAATCAATGTCCATATTTCGCTTTCAAAGGCGGCTTTTTGTGTGGGACTTATTATTCTCGCTTCCTGAGCTGCATGCTGATCATAACATGCCTTTCCACGCACATATTTCAAGAAATACCGAAGCAGAACGTCATCGCTAGTATTTTCACCGGGTGCCGATGGAACATCAGATTTGCTATTTTCATCTACGGGTACCACTTTACTGTTTCCCAACATATTTAAGATATCTCTTCTAAATCTTTATCATACGCTGTGTCTGCAATACAAGGAAAAGAGGGTATTTCAGAGACCGATGACTTTTCTTTCTAGATTACAGATGTCTATGCTTTCATTCCCTATAGAACTTGGGTAAAGACACAATGACAACTAGAACACATTTTTCTTTACCTATGGGTGGGATATCGGTGATTGATTCATTATAGAAATTAAGAGTTTACCGAAGTCTTTTGACCCTTTTTTCCTGATTGAAGTATTACTCAACAAAATCAATCCATTTTGTCACAGCTACGTGTGAGTGTGTAGGATTGATTTTCAGTTTTCTCAGGCAATGTTTGATGTATACAGTTGAAACTTTGTCAGTGGATAGAGTAATACTATAACTATCTGTGATGTAAGTTTTGAACTTAAAAGATGTTTTGCCATTGAGAAATCGAAAAAACAAGTTTTTCTGCTTTTCATGGCAGGGAATTACATAGAAATGGTATCAAATGCATGTATGAATGCGAGTAAAACCGCTCTTTTCACAACATGTGAAGTCGATGCTTTCTGTTGTTTTAAATTTTATGCATAACACACCTCGAAAAGGGTACCTATTTTTCTAAGGACTCAAAAAGAAAAACAATAGATAACAAAAATAATCATAAAATTTAGAGAAAACCAGATTTTTGCAACTCTTTTCATAGAAGGTATGCTCGACGTAGTAAAGTCCTCAACAATAGTTTAAAAAACCATAAAGAATCTTCTGTCACGGTCTATGATGGTTTAGGAGTTTGCATCGATCTGTGGTGGGTGGGGTGTTCGGCATATTCCTACTCTATACACTTTAACGCTCCTTTCAAATAATGTTTCACAAATGTTTGTCTTGCATGCGAGTCGAAGCGGCGCACATGGTCTTGCACTAAAAAAAAGGAAAAAAGTTGATGGCATTAACAGTACGATGTAAAAATTGTGCATCAAGTGTAAACAATGAAAATTTTTTCAAATCTTGAGCGCAACCATTATAATGAAGTGATTCGTAGCGCATTTGTTAAATGCAATTGTCCTGCTCGGGATTGTTTCTTTTCTTTTTTAAATTGATTTTCATCACAGAATTCGTAGAAGCTGAGAATAATATTTTTTTTCAGTCATCATTTTCTTTCAGCATACCGTATTACCATAAGATACCTACGAAAATGGGCAATGGTGGCGTTCAAACGGTTAGTCTTGATAGGGTGCATTCCGGTAAGTAAATAAAATAGTTGATTTATTAAATGCATAGCTGATCTTTGTCTGTATTTACAATCTAAGAGAATTGCAATCGTGCCCTTCTGTGTTTTTATTGTTTCATTTCTAAATCTAGACTATAATTTAATACAGTATGTATGTAGTTGAGATGCTTCACAAACTCTATGCAGCAAATAGAATATATGTGAATAGTTCATGGATGCATTTAGCTAAGTTCGAATAAATATACTTTCTTATCTCAAAGAGAGCTTTTCCTATTTGTAGTATTCTTAGTTGACATAATTCTTTTCAATTCTACTTAAATTTCATCTCGTACTAAATTTACAACTGATATAAGTAATGATTATTATTGCTATGAAATGGAAGTAAATACAAAGAGGGCATGGGAAATTCATCTTTCCAAGGAATTCAAATTGTTTAACTTTGAGAAAATGTTCGTGCACCTGTTAACCAAAAGTATTTGTTCAGTTTTTCTAAATTGCGTTTCTTCTAGTTTTCACACGGTTTCTTAACATCCCTTTTCCAACTTTTAAATTGATATGGAGTACACTCGATCCCCAATCATGAAATTCTTAGATTGTGCTGGGAGTTCGATGGAAAGAACGTGTTATAATATGTGACTCTGTAGATCAGAATTCTTTATTACCCGTCGTAACATTAAAAAGACGTATAACGATCAGATCGAAGAAGCCTTTTTTTGTTGCCGTGTCTAATAGGAAATCACGTTATTCTGTAAGGGCATTTATCTTATTCTGTGACATTCAACCTTTGAGATAATTCTTGATTGGAAAGTCTAGATTCCATAATAAGAGTAACATTAAACTCATATTTTAGGCAGAAGTAATTCTATTTATGCATCTAGGTTATTGATAATACCGATATCCAACCGTAGGTAGGTCAGTCGCTCTTTTTCGGCTTACCCGAATTTCGCCAATAAGACTTTCGCCAACTGGACATTCGCCAATGGCGAAAGTCCAGTGGGACATTGGCGAAATTCCAGTGGACTCTCGCCAATTGGCGAAAGTTACCAGGGTATATTGGCGAAAGTACAGTGGACTCTCGCCAATTGGCGAAAGTCACCGGGTTATATTGGCAAAAGTACAGTGGACTCTCGCCAATTTGCGAATGTCCTGGACGCGTATTGGCGAAAGTGTAGTGGACTCTCACCAATTGAAAAAAGTTTGATGGACTTTTACCATTTGTCACAGAAGAATATAATTGTTGAATATGAGCGAGGAGGATGGGTATCAGTATATATCTGGGTGTTGTCTATTAATCTACATGTTACACTGTTGAATGCACATCAGACTCTCGCGAATTGGCGAAAGTCACCAGAGTATATTGGTGAAAGTACAGTGGACTCTCGCCAATTGGCGAAAATTACCAGGGCATATTGGCGAAAGTACAGTGGACTCTCGCCAATTGGCGAAAGTCACCGGGATAGATTTGCGAAAGTAAACTGGACTTTCGCCATTGGCGAATGTCCTGTTGGCGAAAGTCTTATTGGCGAAATTCGGGAATCCCTCTTTTGCAAGGGTGAAAAAACGAGACTTCAGGGCTCCGGAGTACTAATGGAGTCTAGACCTGGCGTGTCTTTATCTAGATTCCACCTGTACTCTCTGTGCTTCAACTGTACTTCACCAAGACTCTATCTGTACTCTAGAGTACTGGAGTCTCACTTTCCCTCTTGCTCTTTTGATTTTTCTGTACTTCATACTAAAAATGCAAAAACACTGCTACCTTAAACATTGAGCAGCTCCACAGCAGTCTTACCTACTTACAGTCTTTTCTAGGTATTTATGATCGACGTCAATCTACGCATTTTAACATAAATGGCTTTTCCAAAGAAGAACAGGTAATCAATGTGTAATAATTTGTAAAAAAATAATTACTGGTCATATTTATATATATATATATGCTGTACAGGGTTGCGAAAAATATTTTGCTAGGGGGGTATAGCTCTAATGGCAAATGATATCAATATTGAATTTTATACCAAATGAAAGCTCGTCGAAAACGGGATTTATTGATACTAAATAGTAAGAGTTATCAAAAATTTTTAATATCGCACTTAAGAAGTTTTCAGAAATCTTATACTTTTTTGACGTAGAAAATTCAGACGCTAGTAATTTCAAAATGGAGTAAACATTTTTTCTTGAATATTTCTACATGGTTCGATAGAGCTCGTCGAGCTGTACAAAACTGTATATAATAAAAATTTTTTGAGCCATTTCTCTAAGATACAAAATTCAAAAAACTACTTGGAAAATCTTAAAAAATGTTAAAACATTTTTTTTTTTATTTCGAAGAAAAACATTCGATTTTTTAATAAAAGTAGTTTTTTTCATTATTTTTACAACTACAGACGTTTCAAAATATAGTCATCGGATGCAGCATGAAAAACTGCGTTTAATGGGTATATTTTGAAACATCTGTAGTTGTAAAAATAATGAAAAAAGCTACTTTTATTAAAAAATCGAATGTTTTTTTCGAAATAAAAAAAATAAATGTTTTAACATTTTTTAAGATTTTCCAAGTAGTTTTTTGAATTTTGTATCTTAGAGAAATGGCTCAAAAAATTTTTATTATATACAGTTTTGTACAGCTCGACGAGCTCTATCGAACCATGTAGAAATATTCAAGAAAAAATGTTTACTCCATTTTGAAATTACTAGCGCCTGAATTTTCTACGTCAAAAAAGTATAAGATTTCTGAAAACTTCTTAAGTGCGATATTAAAAATTTTTGATAACTCTTACTATTTAGTATCAATAAATCCCGTCTTCGACGAGCTTTCATTTGGTATAAAATTCAATATTGATATCATTTGCCATTAGAGCTATACCCCCCTAGCAAAACATTTTTCGCAACCCTGTATAGTCATCTTTAGCAGTTATGCTTCCCAGATAAACTAATGCTAATTATCTTAACTGCCGAGCTACTTACTGATAAGTGTGCCTATGTTTTAGAGCAACAAATCTGGTTTAATTATTTATAAGATCAACCACTCTAATCATTAGTTTTTTATGACTTTCTAAAAGCACTGTGACAGATTGTCTCAATCCCAGAGCTCTCCTTATGCCAAAATAGTTTTACTTCTGTATTTCATGAATTTTTTTCTAGCGATACGATTCTCGGCACTAGGCCTTGATTAGGAATGTTTATTCATAGTGTTTTGCCCGGAGACACATACAGTAAGAATGATGTTTGCCGTAGCTTTCTTAATCTTAAAATGAATGATTCATTTCATAACCTATATATCTTCACTGGGAATCTGCGTCTGCAGTGGCGACTGGTTTGTAAATTTAGATATAAGCTTCGTTCTAGTTTGGTAATGCTTTTAAAGATAAAGATGCCAATTAACGATATTTATGAAGATTTTATTTTCTATGCAGCAATATTGTGCTCTAAACTCTATAACGTAAATAGAATAATTTGAATAAGAGAAGACATTTATGTAAAATGCAAACCAGAAATTGTTTGAATTTATAGGATTTAAATTCATGTTCAGGTCACAATAAACAACTCTTGGCTCTAAACAACATGATACATTAGAATTTTCCACCGAGAGTTATCATAAGAGAGATTTTTCTACCTCATAAACTGATCAAGACTCGGCTAGCTGAGGATTTCAGTTTGGGTTTTTATGCCTGCATATCGGAAAGTGGAGCCCATATGAGTGCCTGTCCTTTTCTTGATTGCTATAAAAGTACATGATCATTTTCTTAAATTATGTTTCAGTAGGCTCATAAAAGTTTTCATGCATGAACATCGATATAACCGAGTGATTGATTTCAAATCAAGCAGGTGCCATGATATACAAAAGAACTTATGATGATCGTTTTGTCTGTGAAATTAGAATGACTGCACTGTAAAAAGTAGAATGCCTATATGAATTCACACAGGATATTCTAGGAATGCCCATATGAATTCAGTGATGAATTTCTACTTTCTTGAAAATAAAATATTTATATTCAAGTTTGCATTTTAAGCAGTAAATTAAATTGAATTTCTATTATATAAAAAATCAAGCATTTTCTAAATAACAGAAATTCGATGAATGAATGATAAAAGTTCCAAAGTGCCTTAGCTTATTGAAAGTCGATTTTCTACAAAATAGAATTTCAAAAAAAATTACAGTGTGCATAAAGTTTTTCTACGGTTTTTTGCTGTACTTTTCTCATATGCGTATTTCCCATAAACTATAAAAATCGAGAGAATTATAAGTTAAAAAAAAGTATAACATAGATTTGTTCAATCCTGCATTTCGTGACATATGATATCTTCTAATGTTGGTGTCACTTATTTGATGAAAGTCCGTAGTCGATTCTGCATTAATACAATTCCATAGATATATACATTGCTTAAATATTTTTAGAAAAAAGACTTCAGTAGTCTAGTCTCTTTTAACTAAATGCATGACAGACCAAATAAGTGTACAACGTTAAAGAGAAAAATTTTCTATTTGACGAAAATCAACGTTTAACCAAAGATTAGCTGTGCATTCTTATTACTGCCCTCTCATTTAACTCAAATAATATGTGAGTAGAACGGCGCACAATGGAGTTCTTCATTCTACAGGTGCTTGCTTACTGTTCTCTTAGTAAGTGCGAAATTTTTATCGAGAGCTTTTATTTGCATAGAAGAAACCTGAAAACAAAAACCTACAGATGGCGGACGTCATGAACAGTAATAAAAGTAAAATAAGCTTCAACTTGGATGGCCGTGATGCACTTGTCTCGAATAGAAATGAATATACTGAAGTTAATGATAGCAGTCAGCTTTCTCAATCGGAATCAATTGAATGTCCGTGGTTCAAACTATGTCAGGAATATGTTCGAAGTCTAGGTTGGCAAAAATGCTTTTTTACACTCAAACACGATCAGTGTTACTGCAACCACTGCTATTCAGCATCGTTACCTAGTGTGATTTTAGCGGCTGGGCACAGATATGTTGTACCACGAGGATATGCAGGCTTTGGTCTTACTGTCGATCCAGCACTTGCTAACTATCATCAACTGTGGAGCAAATGGCTCGTTACTTACCATGGTACAAGCCAATATGCAGCGGAGTCCATACTTGCAAACCGCCAATTTCTTATACCTGGTGATAGACTATTGAATGGAACCCTTCTCGGCATACGACCAGGTCATATTCCTGGCAAAAAACATATTTACACATCACCATCAATACGCTACTCAAGCCTTGAAGTTTACAGTGTTCTTAATAACTTTACTTCTTCATCTGGACAAAGGTATACGGCCCAACTAGTGTTTCAATGTCGTCAAAAGCCGAATACATTTAAGGTACAGCGTGAAACCGTGGGAAAAGGGGATCAGCCCATTTGTGAGTTTATCAGCAACGAAGAAATTGAATATTTCACTGAGATTCGTGCGTCACTGGTTCCGTATCGATTGCTTGTTCTGTTAAAAGAAGTGTCTTAGACTTGTAACTCAGAGGATTGTCTTTTTAAGACTCTCTTTGCGTTCTCTTTAAAATTTCAACTTGTATTCAAGTATGTATATTTTTTCCATAAAGCAAAGCATTTTAAACAGATAACCTAAAATATACTTCATGGTGTGAGGGTGTGGGTGTGGGTGTGTGGGTGTTGGTGTGGGTATGGGTGTAGGTGGGGGTGGGAGTGTGAACAGCTACCATGATATATAGATTTCATCATTACCAAAGGAATCATCAGATGGCAATTAATCTTAATAATTTTTTACGACAAATCACAAGACTATTTTATATCTGACATATATATAGAATCAAAACTCATATGCATATGTTGATAAATTCAAGAAACTGTAGCGTGAACAGCTACCATGATCTATAGATTTCATTTCCCATGTTTGGATGTCAGTTATTGTTTTTTTTCAAATTATTTGTAGACATATATCTGAAAAAACAAAAAGAAATTTGAACTTCATTTGAAATTTGATTGGATTAAATTTCGAATCAATGTGATACATTTTTATTTATTTGATAGGATGTATGAATAAATTATTGATATGGTTTGTTTTTCGAATTGTTTATAATGATGCTTTTATTGTTTTGTGGAGTAATCGTCCTGAGTAGAGAAACTTGCTTGTCATTGGTATTCGGTCTGTGTAGGTGTGGTGATAGTTGTAGTTTGTTGTAGGGTCGTTTTCTTTTTTTCGAATTTTCCTCATTGAGGGTGTGGATGTGGGTGTGGGTGTGGGTGTGGGTGTCGGTGTGGGTGTGGGTGTGGGTGTGGGTGTGGGTGTGGGTGTGGGTGAAATGGATGTGGACGTAAGTGCTACTGTTATGATTGACACCCACACCCACATCCACACCCACACCCACACCCCACCCACACCCACACCCATACCCACACCCACCCACACCCACACCCCACCCACACCCACACCCATACCCACACCCACCCACACCCACACCCCACCCACACCCACACCCATACCCACACCCACCCACACCCACACCC
>CAJNOP010001561.1:12598-28215 GCA_905250075.1 Rotaria sp. Silwood1 | reverse complement strand
ATTGCAGTTTAGAAGCTCGCATATACACACTTTTCTTTTATTTGCTTCGTCTTTATCTTTAAATAAATGCCGTATTGAAATATTGCAAAACAACAGTAGCAACAAAAAAAAGAGTACTGATTAGCGAGAAAAGAAGATGAAGTAGATCAGGAACACCAAATCTACTTTGTTAGTGCAATAATTGAATTTTCATTTTCATTTTCTTTCTTATTCATTCACTCTTTGAATTTATTATTAACTGTGTTTCTGTTTGAATTTGTTTGTCTTATCCTAAATTATACTTTTTACTGGTAAAACTTATTTTTCTGCTGATAAAATCTGTTTTTTTTACTGATATAAATTGTATTAATTTACTGGTGAGTATATTAAAAAAAAATTCATCCTTTTCTTAGTATTTACTGATAAATTAGATACTGATCATTCAAGCTATTTTACTATTGAAATATTTTGATGTTTTTAAAATGTACAATAAAAATGTACTATCTCCGTAGCAATTAGCAAAGGACATGAACTAAACTCAATCATGATATTTTACTGTGCTCTAATTGTCATTTCCTTCAAGATGTACAGTACCATGTCCATTGAAACTGTTAATCCAGTATCAGCTATTTCAACTAATAAATAAAAATTATTTAATTAATTTTATCTTTATTAAATTGTTCGATTATTTTATCAAGATACTTTCAATCAAGATGAATATATTGTCAATCGAAAGAATATTTCACTGTCAAAGCACTATCAGAATTTCAAATAAATATAGTTGATCGTAATATAATGGTTCTTTTTTTTTTGGTTTGATAGAAAAAAGATAAATTCTATCATGCCAATATTATAGAATCAGTTTATAAAAGAGGTGAACAAAGTACACGCATAAAAATAGAGAATCCACATGGCTCCTTTTTTTTTTACTTTTCGATCAAAAGTGAATGATGTTCTAGGTATTCAATGAATGCAAATTCTCTTTTCGTGTATTGTATCAGTAAATTTTCGAAAAATTCTCGAACTCAACAAGCCTTTTCCGGACCTTTCTTTTTTTTTCACACGTTCACATGTTTATCTTTCGAAAATAAATATGTTTACTGATTGCTGGTATCCGATTAAATCAACAATCTTTACAAAATCATATGTTATCTGTGAATTATAATTTTTTTTCTGTAAATATAAGAAAAAAATAGAAGTATATATATTTTTGACTTACAGTATATAATTTATAATAATTATATACCCAATTGAACTTCATATTAAATATGTCTTGACAAAAGAAAAGCATGCCAATCAGTATTTTGTACATAGGATAGCCAAATGACTTTCCTAAAAGTCGAAGATTATTTGTTTTCCACATATCTTCCTGGATATTTATTTATGTTACGATAAATTCATTAAAAATATACAAGTATTACAGTTTTTTCTGTATATTTTAGAAAATAATTGAATTTTCTGAAAACTACTAAAATATATCAAATTCTTTTGTATCTTCGATTATATAGAATGAATTATTATTGATGTTCAAAATAAATTATATTCTAACATATTAGACGAATTGTATAAAACACAATGAAAAAAATAACTTCGAACGAATTGCATATATACTAAATAGGGTTTAGAGAAAATTCATAGTAGAACTCCTATGAATAAACATTAAAATCAATAGATACATTCGAATAATGGATTTCAGTCTTTTTATTGAAAAAAAAAATTTTTCATCTATCCTACAACAAACATGAGTCCCTTTTTTCTTTCATTGCTTTGAAGATGCACTATTATTTTTTTTTGCGCTCTTCTCGTTCCCCTTCAGTTACTCTACAAAACAATGACAAGCACAGTATTGTAAATAAGAAAACAGAACAATCAAGTATCATGTGTATTACTTGACTGTTTTTTTTTTCTTCATAGTAATATTGTTTCAAGATGAAAGCATCCTACGAGAACGAAGGAAAAACAAATGTTTAAAATTTTTCTGTTCTTCAATTGTATACATAGTCAATATAATATTATAGAGGATGTGTTTTCATTAGCATTACTCTTTTTTATTTTATTTGCTCTGCATTGTTTAATAATACGGTTAGTATATGAAATTTTTTTTGATATTCTCACACATATTTTATTTATCGATTGACGACTACAACTGAAATAATATTGAGTCTGCCTGTTCTCACCTTGGTAGATAGTTAAAACTATGAATCAGATATTATTACTTGTAGTTACGAAATTATTAGTACACACTGTTTAAATGATTATTAGGATATTTCTGTTTGTTTTTGAAGTTAATAAATCATTGAAAAATGTAAGAGATTAAAGATCGAAGATATTGATTTCTTTTTAGATGGTTTATTGTTCAAAAGAAAAACTTAATTAAATTATTTTGTATTTCTTGTTTTTTTATCCAAGCATCGCGTGATGTTGAAACAAAACATTGAAACTTTTAGAATAGATAGTTTTGTGTGAGTTATAATTGTTATTTTCAGAAATTTGATAGACATCTAGCCTTCTATGTTTACTATCATTTAATATAGACACAGAATATGATTTGTGTAAATATATTCATCGAAATTTAGTATAAATTCTTGTTCAATAGTTTAATTTAAAAATTGTCTAGTATTTATCTTTTGGTTACTTGTATCGTAATTTGTGCAAAATATTTCATGAAATTTTCCTCAAAAAACATTATTTACCACTATCGAGAAAAAAATATTGCATACATCATAAAATATACATGAAACTATGAAGAAGAAAAATTTCAAATTTAATCGAATATTCATTGAATTTCTGTCGTATTTTACTAAACAATATTTTTTTCAAGATGAAAATGTGATTATTTAGCGATTATATGAAGTATATAAATACATTCAGAATATTTCTATACAGTATTGGAGTTACTATTGATCATTATTTTAGATATGGAAACATAGATTTATTCTATATTACATCATGCAATTTTTATGCGTTGTGTATTTCTATGTTTCACATAATTGTGCCAATAATTAAAACACATTTTTTCTTAGTCTTTTATTTTGTTCAATTGTGCAAGAGTGTTTGGTTACCATGTGACTGAACATTCTAAACTTATTATCAAGAATAATTGGTTGCTCACTTTCTATCATCTCTTTCACGCTTTCTCTTCTTCGTTCTCACTTCTTCTCTTGTATATAAATTTATATTCTATATGATATAGACACAATTAGAGATGCAAGAGTAGCGATAATCGATCCCACAGTCAGCGACGAAATGAAAATTTCTTGATTTGATTTTTTTTTCTGGAAGGAGAGGCTTTCTTAAGAAAATAACGATTGTTATTAAGTTTGACTAAGAGTAATTGTTGTCGTGAAATTCAAATATGCAATCATATTCTTGAAATACGGTATCTAGTTCAAAACATAAAGACTCCGTTTCTCTTGACGACAACGAGTTTTCATCAAGTTTCACGATAGGTCTGAAAAATTAAGTTTACTTCACAGATAAATGAAGTACATAATTTGAAGAATATGATTTCAGTTTTGAACTCTGCGGCCCCGACTATCTTTGGTGATGTTTGAACATAAAATGATGATAACAGAAGTTTTATGCTTATTTTTAATAATTCAATTATTTTTCTCTAGATTGTTAGACATATCATTAAAACAAATCAACTATCATGGCGCCAACTTTCGAACTAGTTGTCTGTATAACAGCTGCGGCACTTTTCGACTGTACCGAAGCAGTCGAAATTTTGAATCGTGATGGATTTGAAGCATGTATAAAACATCAGCGTGCTAATCTTATGGTACCTCTTCAACCTGGTGCCGGCTATCCTCTTGTTCGATCACTCTTAGCATTGAATGCAGTCGTTGAAAAACAACTGGTAGAAGTTGTACTCGTTTCTCGTCTAGATGGTGATTCTGGAGAACGAATACGGCAATCTATCCATCATTACGAACTACCTATTACACGTATGTCATTTACTGGTGGTACAGATGTCACAAAATACTTATTGGCTTGGAAATGTGATCTTTTTTTGACTGCAGATGAAGATCAAGTGCGTACAGTATTGTGTGGTGCTAGTTCTAAAGTATTTACAGGCATTGCAGCTGCGTTAGTGTGTAATATAGTACGCACGACACCAAATATCTCTTCCGATTCAATATCGATAGCTGAATCTTCTCCTGATCAAGAATCGGATTCAAAACTCGATATGATAGTATTGCGTTCTGAAGTAAATACATCAACCGAATCTGTTCCATCTACTACTCCATTACCTTATTTATCATGGCCAGAAGGTCAAGTTCGTATTGCTTTCGATGGAGATGGTGTACTTTTTTCAGATCAAGCAGAACGTATCTGCCAATTACAAGGACTTGAAGGATTTTTCGAATTCGAACGTAAACATGGACACATTGCTTTACCAAAGGGTCCTATGCATGCATTTGCTGTCAAGCTACAAAAAGTTCGTCAATCACTAGGAGAGGATCATAAATGGAGAATACGTACATTTTTAGTTACTGCTCGTGATGATTTTGGTAACGTACGAGTATTTCATACTCTAAAAGAATGGGGTCTCGAAATTGATGAGACACATTTTTTGGGTGGAATAGATAAAACACCATTTTTACAAGCAATTAATCCTGCAATTTTCTTCGATGATTCAAGAACCAATATTGATCGAGCTAAAATCTATGTTCCATCAGCACAAGTTATCTATGGTATTAACAATATACGTTCTAGCAAGCTAACAAGATCAACATCTATTGAAAGTAAAGACGTGGAGGATGAACATTCCACGTAAATATATGAATTCATGATGTACTCAAGTTTCTCCTCTTAATTATCTGTTTGCTTATTTATCTTTATTTTATCTGTTTTCAATCAATCTTTTTTTTTCTTAATCTTTAATCATAATAAAATTACATATTTCAGCAGCTTATAAAGATAATTATTTCACAGGACGAATATTATATTATTAACCCCAATACTCTGAAAAAAATAAGGTATTATACGGAATCATTTTTGCAACGAAATCGAAATCTTCAAAATGATTCGTAAAAACCCAAGATAATTTCAAAATGTTTGTCGAATGCTCAGGAAACTTTTTCAAAGGTTTCGTAGGTTTTTCACGAAATTTCAAAAAGGTTTTGATTTCGTTACAAAATTCAAAACCTTTTTCAAGTTTCGTAGCTAGGACAAAATTATTTTTGGTTCCGTACGATACATTATTTTTTTTTCAGAGTAGTGCTTCTGTAATTCATAGCTTTATGTTGTCATTTGACAACATTGAGTTCCAATAGGTCAAAATTTTGGAGAACTTATTTTTCGTTTTCAGATCAGAGATCGTCACAGAACACTTTTTTTTTCGCCCCATCCTGTCTGGCTTTGCTCTGTCTTCAGCGCAGGCCAGAACGCTCTCAGAGCATATTAAGTCGACTATAGAATGAGATGCAACTCTTATGAAAAGTATTTTTCTTTATATCCCATGATCATACCTTTTTATATAATTTCAAAAGAATATTACTCATGTTTAAAAGCAATCATAAATCCCGCTAAAAATCGATTGAAACTAATCAATTTTTAATTGATGGTAATCCAATTTTAAACTAATATTTAGTTGTTTTTTTACTTTCTAGAATTTTTTTCAAATTTTTTCTTTCAATTGAAACTAACTAGTAAATTGTAATGAATCAAAATTGACAAATCTTTCTAATCGATTAACAAGAATTTAAAAAAGAAATCATTTAACAATAAAAACGATCAACTTGGACGACCAAACATCAGATTATTATCGAGTAAAAATAGTGTCATTTTAAATTATTGTTGATAAAGAAATAATACTAGCTAATCTAATACCTTGTTGCTTTTAGCATGGTTGCATGATACTAGTAGACTATTCATAAACAAAATATCCATCAATGAGGGTGTGGAGTGTGGATTAAGAGAAGGTCGATGCCCACACCCACACCGTAGTTTTCACTGTTCAAACTATAAGCCATATCCATTTGTTCAGAATTAAACTCTATATTCGATGGAATAAGAACGAACTTCTCATCAGCCAGCTCTACCTTTGAAAAACATGATTCTCAATAAGGCATTCAACCAAATCGGTAAATGTTAGTCTTAAGCCTTATTCTCATTAAAGAATACGTAAGAAAATTTAAAAAAGTCATAGAAACATGGAGCAAAAAATGCTCTATGTATCTCCTGTTTGCAAAAAGATAAAAGATCTCAATCAAACGATGCAGTAACACTTAATTTCCTAAAGCGAGAACAAAATAATGCCATTTGCAAAACACAGTCATAAATTTTGTAGAAAAATGAATGTTACATCGAATAAGCTCAATGGCAGGTTTTAACTTTAATTTAAAATGTCTCAGAGATAGAAAATAAAACTGGTCCGTTTTATCTGCGTCATTCATACAGATATCAAATCAAATTAGCAAGTTAATCAAAGGACTTGAAAGGATGTATTTTTAAGCGATATGATATTCATTTTTACTTGATTTATGATAGAAATAACTAGAATAAAGAACATGAATTTTCATTGATATTCTGAATATGATGAAGACAAACGTTTGAAGACCTTTTCCAAAGAATCGGCACTCACTGAAGTCAGTTGTTGTTTGAATTGCTTTAACACGCATCGTCGAAGACTAATCGCCTACTTAATATAAATTATTATGAACACTTAGGAGAAGACCAAATTAAAAAAAAACCAAGCCAACAGTCGTCAAAATTTTATTTGACAACATGCTTCAGACTAGTGCAAAACATAATGAATTCGTTGCATAAGATATACTCAAAATGCACTAGTGTACACCAGTGAATGTTAAAAAAATGAATACAATACAGGGAAGACAAAAATATTTGAATTAAGTAGCTAAGTGTTGGGCATAAAACTTTCAATATGTTAGAAGTTAGAATGATTGCAATAGCATTTTCATTATGTTTAATTTTTTTTTTGAAGTATGTTAATTAGCTTGCATTGTTCACTTATTGAAATCTTTTTATCGTTAATTTCTTTTCAAATTGAACAAACTTTATGTTACTATCAATTAAAATAGTGATTCTTTGGTATTTCAAATATTTAATTTGCAAAATCAATCTAAAAACAATAACAAATATATTAAAGTGACCACAAATAACAATTTTGTTATTAAAGAATTTTTTTTAAATCTTCCATTACTGAAGAAGAATTAGCTTGTTCTGGTAAATTGACAACATGCTCTCTATTTCGACTAAATTTCGACTGTATGAGTTTTAAACCTTCGACTTGTTCTCGAATTTTAGTACCATTGATTGGTAATCGATAAAGAGTGCCTACTAGAAGAAATATTTCTTCTGGTTCTATAACTTTAGTAGCATCAGATGAATTGTTAGATAAAGTTGTTGCACTAATTTTCATTCCTTGTTGAAGAATATCCATTTCACATTTATAATCGAGCAATAATTTTTCTAAACCAGCAATAACACTACTATTTTGAACTCCAGCACTTTTTTTTAGTTTTTCTTCTCGAATAAAATGTTCAATATATTCCAAAATATCATCATTCACTGGATTAAGTGCATTGACACGAAGAAATTGTGTTAATTGCGTACAAACTTTTATAATAGCTTCTTGTTCTGTTTTTAAATCTTTAATACGTTGTTCGATTCCATCGAGTGGTGATTGTATTTTATTCTGACTATTCATTTCAATATTTGTAATAAATTTACGAACTTCATAAGTAATATGCATATGTTCTTTTCTTATACAACCACATCGTTGACAAGCATCTAAAACAATGTATACCATAATATAACATTGAAAAGATTATTTTATTCAGAATCAATTAATTAAAGATCGAGAAAACTTGTACGACTTTATTTTTAACATTATTTTTATCTATAACTGATGAACAGAACTGGAGAACGATTGATCAGAAAAATTTTAGACTTTTATGCAGAAAGATCTCAATGAATAGAGCAAAATTGGTTATAAGCTCTCATTCACGAAGGCTTTTCCGTAGCAGAAACAAATGTCGTAAGAGCTAAAAAGTACCTTCTCTAATCTTCCCACACTATTTGAGATGTGGCGAGTGAGTAAGAAGAAAAAAACTCATTCCGAGCTATTCGAATGGCTTGGAATGGATCGAAATGCCCGATGAGATTTTTTCCTCTTGGGTTTTCGTCAGGTTAGTAAAGTGTGACTGAAGGATAAAACACACAGTTTACTGATATACAAAATTAGAACCAAAATTTTATTATTATAGTTTTCGACTATGAAAATATTTTTCAACTAATTAAACTTACCCAATGATTTATTCATAGAAGCACAATCCTTTAATTTTTCATGACCAATGATCTCCTGTTCAACTCCATTAAGGTAACAATGTGGATGACAATGACTTGTATAATCTACTTTTTCTATACCATTGATGGTAATCACTTTAGTACATTTTTTATTAGTACATACTGTTCTTGGATATCCAAGTGGTATAATTTCTGCATCTTTTTGTAATAAAATCTGTGGTGTTGGTGACCTATTTGACATAATATTTTTTTTATGTTGTTCAGCTAATTGAAGATTTTCTTGAATAAGTGTAGAAATTTCACCAATAGGTCTCGAAAGTTTTCGAATTAATTGTTGTGCTTCATTAAGTGAAAGTGTATCACGTGTAGCATGTTTATCACATTTAATTATACGAGATATAAGACGACTAAATTCAATAATACTATAATTCCAACTTCTACTATAATCTTTTTTTTCTTCAGGATCAAATTGAATTCCATTTTTACATAATGCTAAAAATCGAAATGCTTCATTATCGAATAAAAATGAATTTTCTTTTGAAAATGGTACTTCAGTATTTGATTGATCTTTAAGACTTTTAAGAAGTCCACGAAGAAGAGGAGCTGATGGACCAGGTTGAAAACTAGTTGCTCGAGCATTTGTAAATACGAACATAATATTTTCTTTAGCATGAACATGTAAATGTCTAAGTAATTCTTTAATACAAAAACGAAATAAAATATGTAATCGTTCTTCATTTGGTTTTAATAAAATACATATTCCATTTAAATAATCAAATTGACTTATATAAGCAAGAATATCTTCAAAATTTTTTTCATCTTGTAAAACACCTTCAGTATCACCAATACCAGGTGCATCAATTAAACGTAATTTTCTATTATTAATTCGAAATACAAAACTTTGACATTCTCTTGTACATGATTGACCTACATGACCTTTTTGTTCACTTTGATTTGGTGTACCAATGGTTATTGTTTTTTCTTCGAATGTATTTTTATCTAAAAATGTAAACCATGCTGGAATAACTTCTTGTAATTTTCCATGAATAGCATCATCAAGTGAATTATAAACAAGATAATTAGCAAATGCATTAATAAAAGTTGTTTTTCCAACACCTGTTTGACCCAATAATAATATATTTATATCTCCTGTTGCTATAACGTTTCTTTGTCGTCCTTGAGACATGTTATTTAATTGATCTGAAAAATCTTCAATTTATTATTTATGTAAAGGCGAACTATTGCCTGCAAATATTATACGAAACTCTCCGAGCAAAGATCAACTGATTCTTATCAATCCCAAATAGTAAAAAAAATTATGTTGGAAAAAAAATACTTCTGTGTTACTTAGGTAATAGAAAGAAACGAAAAAAAAAGCATTACTTTGACATCATAGACATCATGAGTATGTTTAAGTGCTTAGTCAGACAGGTGATGAAAAAATTGGCGTGTATGTAAGTCGAGAATGGATATTTGCACATGCAAAAAAAAACAATCTTTTTTTTCGAAAACAAGACAAGTATGAAAACAGTAAATTTCATTGACTTGGCTTTATTGCACATGTACAAAATTTTCCCAAGTCAAAAATTTATGCTTTTGTGGAACTCCCGTATGTTTTCGAAGAAAATAGTGAGTGTAAGTTTTCAGTTAGAGGTTGGCGGCTCCCTTCCCCTCCCCATTACAGACACATAGCAACGGGACAGAGAACGTTACAGACATATCCCCGTTATAGACAACCCCCCATTACAGACACCCCACCATTACAGACCTTGGCAACTTCGTGAAAAAAAATTCTGTTCGAAATTGAGAGATAAAAGTATAGCATTTTCTAATAATCGACTATCTTTAGAAAAGAACTATTATTTCAGAAATGTTTCGTCTCTTTTTCAGATCGAGTTGACGAATCTTGACTAGTGCAACGTCGAATGTCATCGAGATAATCTTAAGGTTTGAATATTTCTTCCCAAAAGAAAATTGCTAATCGTAATGGTTTATTGCCAAGATATTCATAAGCAGCTGTCATGAATCTCAGCTTATTGTTGTGAGTCTTTTCTGATCCAGTCAGATACACTTGTGCATTGGGCAACTCTTATGCCAAACCCTTGACCATGAGAATGCGACTGAGTGATGAGTTTGGAAAGATATCCGGTCATTGTGAAACAATCACATTACCCATAAGAAATCGAATAAAGTATTCGCCAAGTCCTTTACGCATATCTTTGAATTTCGGATTGGAGACACCTAACATCGCCAAATTCTGACGAATGTTTCGCGTATCATCAGTAATTCCACCACTGTGAATGTCTTCGAAGTTCAATTTGAGACTCTAGACTTCAATATTGAAGAATCAAGACAGAATGAACGGAATAAATGATGTGTCAACATCACTACTCAATAGACCACTCACTACTCTAGCGCCCTAGGAATTGACAAGATTTCGCTCGTATAACTCTATAATTTTGGCTTGTAGATTTCGCCGTGAGTTTAGTTTAACTATCGTGTGAGGATTGGAAAGTATTGTTTGTGATTTCGAGATGACAAATGAAATTTGGGTATAGCTATGAATGGTAGATTTGTTTCGTGTTGTTCGACTTACAAGAATGAATGGCTTTCATCTTCTATCTCACCATTTTCAGCATAATTCGTACCATCAATAAATACTGAACTTCATAAGATGACTAGCATATTGGACTCGAAAGCTTGAATGTGTGTCTGTCAGATTTAACCGCTTATCTTACTCGACCTACATAATCAGGTATTTTTAGCATATTGTGTACTATATTCGACTCAATATGATCATGAGAGACATTTCTCATTCAGAATATCCACGAATAAGTTACGACAAAATAAAACAAGAAAGAAGGTGAGTCATCTAATATACATATATCAATACTATGACAACGAGGGCTTTTTTTTCTCTATGCTTAGTTTCGTCGCACCAATTGAGACAATCTAGAAAGAAGGGAAAGCTGAGTCATATAGTCAACGTCATTAATCCGTAAGAAGTAGAGATATGTTTATGTCACATAGTGATGTCACGGTACAACCAAGAGAAAAAAAAGCAAAAGGAAAGAAAAATTATTTGTTAGACATCAGATAGTATGGTGATTTGAGATTTCTTTAGGCGTAGCTTCATTGACTTTCTGAAAAAAAACTTGTGCAATGAAGATCGAAAAACTTTAGAAACATTTGAAATACCATCATCACGTCTGAGCTTTCGAATATCAATGAATTTTTATGAAAATGCTGCACAAGTTTCGAAAAATATTGTCAGAAACTCAAATGATACTTGCTAAAACAAAAAATGTATCTGCATACATCACTCTTTATACATGTGAAAACGATATGGAAAGTAAAGCAATATCAGAGGATATTTTGTGCTATTTCTGACTATAGTATTATTGTAAAATTTTCGAGTATGAAAAAATAGCGACAATAAAAAATAGCAGTGATGGAAAACGTCGAAAGAAAATTATTGGAAATAAAATATCAAAGGAAAAATATCGAAATAGGGACAATTCTAAAATAAGTTAGTATAACTTAGAAATAAGATAATGGATATTGCAGAGAAAGAAATCAAGTATTTATTATAAATTTGGAGTTAAATAAACAGTCAGCGATGAGACCAATGATAAAAATGAGAGAAAAAAACTGAAAGACATCATAGCCAATGCCCGATATTCACTTCTTGAATGTAAATAACATGGAAAGATCGCTGAATAATCGATTCAATAGATCTTGACGTTGATACAATGACCTCTAGTTCTGATATTCAAGAACTATTGCTGAAAAATAATTCTTTCGATTTCGAGACAAGCTATCAATGTCCAAACATTAAAGTGAGACTTCATAATTTGTTTGTTGAATTGTCTGTTTTAATTAGATAGAGAAAAGAGTTGATCGGGCTATCTGGATTTATTCGGTCGACATTGAATTTTTCGTCCATTTTGCATTCATCATTGTTGTGTGACGATATTTTCCAATTCGATACTATTACAAGTAATCTTTCTTCTGTCTTATACAAGTTTTCAAAAGCAAAACTATGAGACAATATTACCTACGATTTGTTGAAGATTAAATTGCGTATAGTGTACCGCTCAACGCTCGAGAAAATATTCGAGTATCAAGCATTCTAAAAGAGGAAATTGGATAAGGTTGTGGTTCTGTTCCTTCAAGAAACTTTAGTTTTTTTATGGTGAAATCATCGGCGTGGCGAATATCAATAATATTGAAAAGATTTATTTTGCAATATATCTCAATTAATTTTGAAAGTAGAAAAAAAATCACGTTATCCATTCTTGTCCTTTTAGATAAAATGTGTCATATCAATATGCATTTATATATATTTGATAATTAGACTATAATGGCGTTGAACACATGTTTCGAACTAATTATATTCGAAATTCTCGTGTTAAGTTCGATTTTTGTCGTGCTAGTGTTGATATTCCGTAGTATTCGAGAAAGTCCGTATTTGTCTAGCTCTGATATCGACTTCAGTTTTTGTTCGTCAACTCTTAGGATTTTATTTATATTTGTTAATATTCATATGTTAGTAAACAACTTTCCAAACTTGAATATTTTAGTCAAGATCAACGAATTGACATAAAATACATGAAAACAGAATGTGTAAGTTTTCGTTTTTACTATATATTCACTGGTTTTGTATTAGAATTAACTATAAAAATACAAGCTAAGATAATTTTTCTAAATCTTGGACACTATCTGACAGAAGCGAGAAAAAGATGATTTATCAATACTTTTTTCATATTTTATCTATAATGATTTCACTTACGGGTTCAAATGAAAAGGATTGTACTTTTTTTTAATTGAAAAGCTTACTAGTAACTGATTATATTTTAATCATTGGTAATTATCAAATATTCATTGAATCTACAGAAAAAATTTGATGAAACTATTTTCAACTATATAACATTCCATAAACAAATTATATGTCGAAGAAAGATTATATTTTAATTGTACGTAAAATTCTGCTTTTAATATCATTTATAGTAAGATTATAGACATGTGATCAGCTTGATTATAATAAGAGAATAGAATAGAATAGATTTTAAGATTCTGTATAATTATATGATTTATAGTTATTTTTTGTTGTGAGTGAAATTAAAGAAGAATATTTTAAGAATATACTCTCGAAATTTCGAATCCATGTTCCATTTGATCATTTCATAAAATTTGTGGATGTCAGAGAAGGAGAAAAGAAGTTGAGCACAAACTTAGAAAATCAGAAAGAAAAAGAGAAACTTCATATTTATTGTGTGTTTACAGAGAAAGAAAGCATAACAGATATAATAGATATAACTATCAATTCATGTCGATATTATTCTTCTATATATATTTTTTTTTCATATATTAAAATAAATTAAATCATCTTTTATTTCAGCTGGTATTAAATGATGAAAATTTTGTTTATTGCAAATATCAATTTCAATATTAGCTTCTGTCATTTGACCTTCAAATGATTCTTTAATTATTAATATAACCAGTCGTATGTACTGTATATTGAAATGCTAGTTGATCCGAATATCTAAATATATTACAGTTAAATTGTATAAATAGAAATTTAAAAATAGAATCAGTGAAAAAACCCATTGATAGATAACATTCTGTTATTTTTAAAAAATAGTAAAATCAGCTCGAATTACATATATTCTTGCATAACATTAACTACTTGTTTAATTAATTATATTGGTAAAATATTTTATTCACAAACAAGTATATATTCTTACGCTAATTTACGTTTTTTATCTGTACACATAATCTACAAAAACTGAATGAAATTTTAATTGTTAAAAGTTAACGATATTTTATAGATTTGTATTCAAAAGCCATCCCATTATAAACCAGATTCATTTTTTACGAATTGGTTCAATCTTGTGAATGGTATGATTGTCATACAAGACAGATTAACTTGAAATTCAGTGCACTGATGTGCAATCATCAAGCCTTCATCAGTTGTATATCAAAAACATGGTACTTTTATCAAAGAACACAAAAGAACTTCAATTTCTTGCTTTTATTTCTTCTCATGTGTCATCAGCGTGCACGATCACAAGAGATAACTCTCTATTGTACAGTGTCTAGTGTTGAAGCGAGAATCTCAGTAGACTTGTCGAAGTTAATTAATTCCTTGAAAAGCTTGAAAGATCTGCGATCCTCACACTCAAGATGGTTTTTCATCGAGTTTAAAATCATCGGACATATATGTATCTATAATATCATTAATTATCTTGTTGTTTGAAATTTCTTTGAGTTTTATGCATGAAAAGGAAAACTTAATTATGTAATCATTTTTCAAATCTAAATCAACAATACATCCAATCACATCTTTTATTTCATCCTTTTATTATTTCTTTACTTGAGAAGAATTGGAATTTGGTTAGTGTTACAAATACTCTCAAACCAAAATGTACTTTGGAACTATCTTTCTGTTCCTTTTCATGATGTTATTGGTATATCGCAGACATATAATTCATCGACATACATTTCTTATTCTTGCCAGATTTATCTGTGTCCTGTCAACTTTTTGATTAAAAGCGTCGGATAGCGCAAAAGATTTGCATTGATTTCGTTTCTGCTATTGCTCTTCAAGGGACAAAAACAAATCTCTTAACATTTACGATGTTTTTCATAAACTGTGATTTCTGGCACGAAACATATGAACCAGCTCGTTCTCAAATTTTTCTTTCATAACGATACAGCTAATTTTGAATTGTTTTGCAGCTAGGAATATTTTCGTAAGACCATTATTTTTTGAAAGGTTTCTCTAAAACAAGACTTTATTATTATGAAATTTCTACGTTGTTTCCTTACCTTCTATAACTTAGATCAGCATCAGTCATTCTCACAAAAGAAGACACAACCAAGTAATCTAATTGATAAAAATTCATGTTTAATATTTTTGGTACAGTATACGCGAACATTTGAGCAATATCTTGTTTCTGTTTTTCAGTATCTGAGGATTGGCACACACACACTATTGCCTCTTGTACATTTCCAGCGAATCTCGATTGGAATTAGGTCAGTCTTTGAACTTTTCAATCACATTAACTTTCTTATGAGGAATATACACCAGGACGTTTCCACTCGTCTGGGTGTGGGTGCGTGTGAGTGTGGGTGGCTGTAATTATTCATCTTATCTACACCCACACCCACACCCTCTGTCACGGATTGTGATGGGTACTGGGGTTCTCTGTCACAGTCTGTGATGGGTATCAGAGATTCTCTGTCACGGTGTGTCATTGGTACCGAGGATTCTATGCCACAGTCTATGATGGGTACGGGGATTCTCTGTCACGATCTGTGATGGGTACCAGAGATTCTCTGTCACGGTCTGTCATTAGTAC
>CAJNOP010001561.1:0-12588 GCA_905250075.1 Rotaria sp. Silwood1 | reverse complement strand
ACGGTCTGTCATTAGTACCGGCGATTCTCTGTCACAGTCTATGATGGATACGGGGATTCTCTGTCACGATCTGTGATGAGTACTGGGGTTCTCTGTCACGGTCTGTAGTGGGTACCAGAGATTCTCTATCACGGTCTGTGATGGATATGGGAATTCTTTGCCACGGTCTGTGATGGATACCGAGGTTCTCTGTCACAATCTGTGATGGATACCGGGGTTCCCTGTCACGGTCTGTGATGGTTATGGGAATTCTTTGTTACGGTCTGTGATGGATATGAAATTTGTCTGTCACGGTGTGTGGGGGAAGGTGGGGAGGAGGAAGTGGATGCAAAATTTCTACCCTATACACTTCAACACTCCTTTCACATCGTGTTTTACAAAATAACGATACGTTATAAAGGTTCGAAGAAAAACAGCATTTTTGAAGAAAATAACGATAGATCATAAAGGTTGACGGAAGTAAGTCGCGGTCAAAGAATCCGAATCTGAAGTTGGCTTTTGAAAATTTTGAGTTTTAGTTCTGCACAAATGATGTTTTTCAGGGATAAAGTTTTCTAGAAAAAAAGACGACTTTCAACGAGCGGTTTAGTCTTACGAAGAGAAAAATTAGAAGTTCAAGGATCTGATTTCAGATTCGGATACATCCACCCGATTTGCTTTCGTCAATTTTTATAAAATATCATTATTTTTCTAAAAAAATCTTTCCTTTGTCGCAAAAGTCAATTAGAAATTTTCAAAAACTGGCTTCAGATTCGGATTCCTCAACCCAGATTCACTTCCGTCAACCTTTATAAAGTATCGTTATTTTCTTACAAGACGCTGTTTTTCCTGACAATGGGCTTGAAAGGATAACTGTACCTACGATTATAGTAGTTGGGCCGGTAACCGTAGGTATAGTTATCGAAGTTGGACCGACATCCGTAGGTACGGTCATCGTACTTGGACCGATAACCGTACCTACGGTTACCGTAGTGGGACGGTTAACCGGTGAATGATCATCACCATTGCATTCCTATACCTTGCAAAAATGGAGACGGGGTCATCTGCAATAGTGGAGATTTCAGAGACGATCTTCTAAAATGGACCCCCTTTTCCATAGGGTTGTGGCAGTGTCGTCTTTGGAAAATTCTGATTGCAGCATATTTCTATGTACATTTTGGCATCATTTTCTAGCCCTTCAAAACCTGCGTCTACCCTGAAAAAAGTCGACGCGGGTTCATCTTTAATAATTGAGATTCCAGGGGCCCTTCTCTAAAATGGACCCCATTTTTCATAGGGTTGTGGCAGTGTGGTCTTTGGAAATTTCTGATCGGAGCATATTTCTTTGCATATTTTGGCATTATTTTCTAGCCCTTCAAAAGTTGTGTCAACCCTGAATAAATGGCGACTTTTCATTCGTACAGTGTGTGAATGAAACGTACTATGATGGACATTCGATGCTGCGAACACACGTATAAATCTCTTGTCAGTGGGTTGTTTGCTTATGTCAAGCAGTGCACTAAGAACTGTTAAGGAAAATTGTTTTTACGCATTGAGAATGTTGTAGCGTTGAAAGAGGAAGAATTTTTTCTTAGTTTTAAGTGCTGTCTGAAATACTTTTCTAATAGGACCTATTTTGCTAGGATATCCACCCCCGTCCTTTATAAAATAAGACCCTAGAGTGAGTTCAAAGGTTTCTTCATATCTCTTAATAGGATTTTCAAAATAAGCTAAAAATTTGGTTTTGAACATAACTTTTCAACGAAGAACTTTAAACAAATTTTGTTTAACCTTGAGATTTTTATCAATATGTAGTATATAATGTTGAATAATGCATGTTTTATTTTAGTTTAGTTTAGTTTTAATATGGAAATTTTCGATCATTTTAACGATCATTTTCAACCAGATAACAAGACATAATACATGATGTTACAACAAAAAGAAAATCGTTTAATGGATAGTTTTTATCAACAAATTGTTTATTTAGAAAGTTTAATTGAACCATTTAATCGAACAACAAATAAATGGATATATGGACAAATAGTGATGATGTTAAATTAATGATGTTCCTTAAAGACACTATCGAATTCTTTCTTTTTCTTTTTCTTTTTCTATTTGTTTTTCTTTTTCTATTTGTTTTTCTTTTTGTTGTAACATCATGTATTATGTCTTGTTATCTGGTTGAAAATGATCGTTGAAATGATCGAAAATTTCCATATTAAAACTAAAATAAAATAAAACATCTATTATTCAACATTATATACTACATATTGATTTCTTTATTTATTAGATATAACTTTTCAAGCTCTCTCCAATGACCTAATTCATTTCAAAATTAAAAATTTTTCGGATGCATGCTTGGTCGGTGATCTCATGGACCCTCTCTTAAGCAGAATAAACGAAGGATTTAAAATCAAGCGCAAATATCTTCTTTCAACTCTAATACTAATCCTCGGTGCAATGAAAAAATATATTTGATAGTTGAAATACATTCAAAAAAACAATTGTTTCGGTTCAGAAAAAACATGACGAATTAAATTCGTTCTGAACTTTATTTTTGCGTTTTCAATAGAAAAAAAAACGCGTTTAAATGCGTTTTAGAAAATATGCATGCAGAAAAAAACAACTTGTTAAACTGCACGTGTTTGTTATTATTTTTTTCTTTGAATGATATATTATACACATTGTCTTCACACTCTTGCATTTTTTTGCTCACATTTGTTAATGTGCGCACGAAATAACGGCATACAGGTAGATTATCATTATATTATTGTCGTTTTGCATGAATACTCAATAAAAGAAAACGTTAGGAAGGCTATTGGTGACATTTATTTTGATAACAAGAATGAGTAAGCAGCAAGAAGATGATGAAAACCAATTGTTACTCAGTAATAAAATACCCTCTCATAACAATAATTATCACCATGGACGACAATCATCTCGTCTTGAATGGGTAGAATCGTCTTACGCTCGGTTATTACATGTATTGTGTTGGTCATGGATTTATCCGATTCTTTCTTTGGGCAATAAACGAGAATTGACGGAAAATGATCTTGATGATACACCTCATGTTGACAAAACTTCGGTACTGTTAGAGAGGTTACATTCTTATGACTGGTCATCGACAACAACATGGAAGATTGTTAATAAAGAGTTTGGAAAAGATTATATTTTTGCTAATCTGACTCTTCTTCCTTTTTTGATATCGTGTATCGCCCAGCCATTACTCTTACGTCAATTTATCTTGAATATGATGGATAAAGAAGAATCAAATACTGTCGGTTATTTATACCTCGTATCATTGTTTATTTGTTTAGTTATACATTCACTCATGGACCGACAAGTTATGTTTCGTTCAGCTCGCGTTGGTATTCGAATTCGTAATGCACTGATAATAATCATTTACAAACACGCATTGTCTCTGAAATCAACATCATGGGAACAAATGAATACAGGTCAAATTATTAATTTGGTCGCTAAGGATGCATGCAAATTTGAAGAAATATGCCCAAATTTAGGTTGTCTATGTGAAGGACTTCTTGAAGCCATCATCATATTTGGTTTATTGTGTTGGATTCTACATCCTTTGCCAACTCTGTGTGCTTTCGCTCTATTTTCTCTATTCATTCTTATACAGCTGTATTTCAGTCAGAAATTCGGGCAGTACTATGAAATAACATCTATATGTAGCGATAAACGTATACAGGCTTTCAGTGAATTTATTCATGGATGCCATGTCGTTAAAATGTATAATTGGGAAAAATCGATGGAGGATTGTATAACTAAAATGCGTGAAAATGAATTAGCAAGTATTCGACGTACATCTCGTTTCCGTGCGCTCAATATGACTCAATTCTTTATCTCAACACCATTTCTTGCATTGCTTACTTTTGGAACTGCGTGGCTTCTCGATTATCCATTGAGTACAGCTACCGTTTTTCCAGCTCTTTTATCCTTTGCTTTGATACGTAATAATATCATGTATTATCTCCCTCTGATCAGTGAGGAACTAAGTGAAGCAAGATTAGCATCAAAAAGAATAGATGCATTCATGCGTCTGTCCGTAAAGCAAGAAAATCAGTTTCGATTATGCACATCTGCAATCCATCAGCAACAAAAAGGAATTATAAGCATGTCTAATGCATCTTTTTCGTGGCATAATGAGATGCCTTGTCTATCATTGCTTGATCTGACTATCGAACAAGGCACACTTGTGGGAATAGTTGGACCAGTAGGTTCTGGTAAGTCAGCCTTACTCGCTGCTATTCTCGGTGAAATGAATCTTATTAATGGTCAATTAAATACAAATGATAGTTCCTTTTCTTATGCTACACAATCACCATGGATATTAGCAGATACATTTCGTAACAATATCCTTTTAAATCGACCATTTGACGAACAACGATATAAACATGTAATACATGCATATTGTCTCGATGTTGATCTTGGTCTTTTTGGATCTAGTGGCGAACTCACAATGATTGGAGAAAAGGGAGTTAATTTAAGTGGTGGACAAAAAGCGAGAGTAGCATTAGCTCGTGCTTTATATGGTGATGCGGACATTTATTTACTTGATGATCCATTATCTGCTGTCGATCGTAGAGTAGCCAAACAAATCTATGAACGATGCATTGGTCCATATGGGTTATTGAAAAAGAAAACTCGCATATTGGCTACTCATCAAACACAGTTTCTTTATGAATCAGATCAAACAATATTTCTTTCACATGGATATATTGATAAACAAGGTTGTTTGAAGGAAAATATCATTAGAGAAGATGCTCCTAACAAAAATGAAACATCAGTATTAGCTGATATGCTTGACGTAAATCCATCGATGGCTGATGCTCAATCGATCATAACTGATGAAACGTCTCTTAATGATGGCGTCAGGTGGTCTGTTTGGTATCATTGGTTTACTGCACCACCATCCGGCATCTTTGGCTTCTGTTGACTTATGGTTTTACTCCTGCTAGGTGAAGTGTTAAGCGATAGTGCAAACTATTGTCTCAGCATATTGTTGAAACGAGCACAAACAGATGAACAAGTTTCATCAAAACTTGCTTATATTTATTTTTGTTTGATAATAGCTACAGTATTTGTAGATATAGTGCGTATGAACTATTATTTCACTGTTGTTTTACATGGTTCGGATAGTTTTCACAATAATATGTTAAGAGGACTATTATATACATCAATACAGTTTTTTGAAAGTAATCCAACTGGAAGAATTCTTAATCGAGCAAGCAAAGACCAGCATGTCATCGACGAGTTAGTGCCTTTTTTTATTTCTGAGAGGTGTGGTAGCACTCTTAATGGCAGCTGGTTCACTGTTCATTATTGGATTTATTAATCCATTTATCTTCCCTTTACTTATCATATTAGTTCCAGTCATTTGGTTGATAATTCGCTTTCATCAAAAACCTTCTCGTCAATTAACACGACTTGAAAGTATCACTTGCAGTCCTATTTATGCACTCTTTTCAACGTCTCTGAATGGTTTAACAACTATTCATGCATTTAAAGCGGAAAACAGTTTTATTCAATTAATTTCAAATAGAATTGATGTCAATACATCTGCATGCATTAATGTACAAGCTGCATCACAACCGTTCGCATTACTACTTGCTATCGTGTGTTCGCTAATTTTTTTGGTCACTTCTGTTCAAATAGTATTGTTTCCCAATCAAATAGACTCGTCGACAGCTGCACTCAGTTTGATATCTGCAATATCAATAACATTATCGTTTCAATGGGGCGTTAGAAGATTGTCTGAAGCTGATATATTGATGACAAGTGGTGAACGCATTGATGAATATTCACATTTGCCACCAGAAGAGGATGAAGGCGGCTACAAACGTCTTGTGAAAACTTCACCAGAATGGCCAGTTCATGGAACAATTGAATTTAGAAATTATTCATTACGTCATCGATCCAACCTAGAATATGCAATTAGAAATATTAATTTGCGTATCGAGTCTGGTCAGAAGATTGGCATCATTGGTCGAACTGGTATGTATTAATATCTAGATAATATGTTTTTTTAATGGCTTGTGTTTCTAGGTGCTGGAAAATCGTCACTTGTCAAAGGCATCTTTCGATTTATTGATCGATCAAATGTTCGTGGTCAAATTCTAATTGATGACGTTGACATTAGTCGCATCACACTTAATGATCTTCGATCTCATCTCACTGTCATTCCTCAACAATCTATATTGTTTAGTGGCACTCTTCGATATAACCTTGATCCATACAACTCTTATTCTGATGAACAATGTTGGAAAGTACTCGAAGAAGTTCAACTCAAACCGTTTGTAATGCGTCATCCAGAAGGTCTTCTAATGTCTGTCGCTGAATCAGGCAATAATTTGAGTATAGGTCAATGTCAATTGATAACTATTGCACGAGCCATTCTGAAGAAAAGCGAAATATTATTGATCGACGAAGCAACAGCTCATGTGGATCAAAACACAGATGATCTAATTCAAACCATTATTAAGGAGAAATTTCAAGATCAAACTGTTATGACAATCGCTCATCGACTGAACACAGTAGCCAAATGTGATCGTATTCTTGTATTGGACAATGGTATGATAGTGAACTATGATACGCCTGGAAATATTTTGCACCTATATGGCCAATAATCTTTGTTGTAGTGTGATCTATAGTTCGTTCAAAAAGTTCGTGCGTGTGACTATTTTTTGAATATCTCGAGAATGAAACGAGATAGAGACCTGCGGTTTTCACCAATATATAGCCTCAATGACAGCGCATCTTTTGCATATCGGACAAAATGTTCGATGAATTTTTCTAGATCCACTTTTTAGCGAATCTCTCAAAGATTGACTGATAGCTCCAAAACTTTACATAAGGACCTAATGATTTTTTTATGTCAGTGTATAGACTGGAGCGTCCTCTATATAATAGAGATCAAGCGAACCTTTTATGCTTTATAGTTTGTGTGGAGAAGCATTGGTGCTGAAACTTTCTACCTCACAAATATAACAACCATGATATGTCTAAGTAAATTAAGATATAGATGTTTCATTGTGTTCTATCTCACAATAACGTCTTTTTATCAGCGTAAAGTTTAGATTTCTTATCTTTAAGTATACAGTCTTGATCAAACTGATCAGTTCCATCGAGAAACATATTCCCTGAAATACAAAAAGGCCAGATCGGCAAAACAGGAACAACAAAAATTAGAAGCAATTTCTTTATTATCTGGAGCTATTGATCTTCATCTTCATCTTCAGTCAAGTCGGAGTCATTATCAATATTATCGTCATCATTTAGTTCATTCTCGATTTGTTCTATGAATTGATCAGCTTTTTTAAAATTTTCTTCGTATACTTGTACGTGATCGATGCAATTCGATATGAATGTTGAGTCACAATTGTTAAGCCAATTCCAAATTAACTTTTCAACATCTTTTAATTTAAATGTGGTATTTTGATCTCGAACGGATTTCTTAAGTTCAGTCCAGCACATTTCAATAGGATCTAAAGAAAAACCATGATGGAGAGAAATTTAGTGAAATAAATTATGAATTTCTTAGTGTTTACTTACTGAGTATACAATGACGAACTGGTAGACGTATAATTTCAATATCAAATTGTTTGGCTGTTTCATCAACAATGTATTCTTTTTCTGGTGCATACGCATAACTCAATTCAAGAAGTTCTGATTTACTATATTGATCAATGAATGGAACTGAGTGATCAATCAACCATTGACGAATTTGGTTTTTATTCCAAGATCTCAATGGTATTTTAGATGCATCCGTTAGTTGGGAATGCCATGTCGCATTACCAATCACAATACATATTTTCTCCTTTTGTCCTATAAAACAATTCGTATTTTTACAAATAGAACCTCTGAATATTTCGTTATATTACCATATTCCTTTCTCAACTTAATACACGTTTGATAGAGCCATTCATTAAAGTGTATCCCATCCATATTATGTTCATGTTTGCACTGAAATACTTCTGCAGATGATTGATGAAAACCATGTCGACTGATCATCCCATTGATAGCGAGACGGGTACCTATCAATCATTTAATGCAAAATATGTGGTTAGCAGAGGAACATTACAACTAAAGCCAAAATCGTTAATCATCAACTAGGCTTAGTTACTCATTTTTACATACCTTTTCCTTCTGAACGACGAAATCTTCCTTTTCCTGTCTGCTCCTCGATCCAAATACTTGTCTTTTCGTCATTAGAATAACACCACGATTCATCTTGATAGAAAATGAGTACTTTTTCCTTCCGGAGCTAATCAATACGTCGAAAATATCTAGCTCTTTGTGACATGAAAAATGTTGATTCCAATGGTGTTTCGATCTTCGATGTTTTTCGATAAACAAATCCCATCTGTTTTAGTTCTTTCGACAATGTTACTTTATTTTTGATCGGAAAGTCAGGAAAATCGACTAATAATCGAGTCATCATGCGATCCAATGTAGGATATGCTCGTTCAGCCAATAAAAGATGAAATTCATATCGAATCATATCCTTCCCAAAATCAGATAAATGAATTTTTGGACGACCACTAACTGACATTGGTTGCTCCACTGTGTCATCCTAAATAAGATCAATATCAAAAGTTCACAGTTTCGAGAATATTGATGGCCTTCTTACCATGGTAATTGTATTCGACCCTGACCGAAGTCTACGCGATGACTTTTCTTTAGCTATCTCGATTTCCTTCAATTCTTTCTTCAGATTATCAATCGAACGGGATGAAACACCTAACATTGCACATAAACGATCATTGACATCGTTCAATGGAATTTTTATTCCATATTTTTCTGATTTAACGAATTGAATAACCCGATACATGATTTCCCTCGTTTGAGATGAAAACTCTTTTGCCATAATAAACTAAATTTGAACTGTTTATTCTATCTAAAAATAAAGTATGAACATGTGATGAAGCCTGCATGCCTTTCGCATATTTCAAGATTGTATTGCTAAGAAATTAGTAAAAGACAGAACATATGATAATACTTAAGGATGATGACTCTACTGAATGACATGTAATAGACAACTCAGTAAAATATTAATTTAAACCATATACAGATACTTGAATCAGCCAACTTCACCGCTACCGATCATCTTTCTACGTATTCCATTGTTTTTCTCAGAAATGGCACTACTGTTAGACATTTTCTGCTAGAAGAAATCTTTACAAAGATGACAAAAAACATGTTATTGTGAGATAGAACACAATGAAACATCTATATCTTAATTTACTTAGACATATCATGGTTGTTATATTTGTGAGGTAGAAAGTTTCAGTACCAATGCTTCTCCACACAAACTATAAAGCATAAAAGGTTCGCTTGATCTCTATTATATAGAGGACGCTCCAGTCTATACACTGACATAAAAAAATCATTAGGTCCTTATGTAAAGTTTTGGAGCTATCAGTCAATCTTTGAGAGATTCGCTAAAAAGTGGATCTAGAAAAATTCATCGAACATTTTGTCCGATATGCAAAAGATGCGCTGTCATTGAGGCTATATATTGGTGAAAACCGCAGGTCTCTATCTCGTTTCATTCTCGAGATATTCAAAAAATAGTCACACGCACGAACTTTTTGAACGAACTATAATTTATCTAAGTGTCAACTATTTCTCTTCATGAACTTTTCTTTTTCAAAAGTCAAACATTATCAATACCTTTATTCATTTAAATATAAAAACAAGGAAAATTAGATTTTCTTTTAACGAATAAGTAAAGAAAACATTTTTCTGATTGATTGTTTTCTTCATATTGGAATACTTTTAGTAGCATAAGATAACTATTAATGATTTATTGTTATAGTTATCAACGTTTTCAGAAACGAAATATTAAATATTAAATATGAGAAGATTAGATAGAATTTATTCATATTATAATATTGAAAGAATATAAGAAATCTTCAGATTCATTCGTCTTAAATTTATGAATGAAAACGAAAGGTGTGGGTGTTGGTATTGCTATGGGTGTAGCTTTGAGTCCTTTCTTCATTCACACCCACACCCACTCAATTTAATTATTCTTATCAGAAGTGAAAAATTTATGGCAAAGAAATTATTTTGGGTGAAATTGTGAGTGTGGGTGTTTGTAGAGTACGGGTGGAAATGATTAATGGATATCGACACAGACAACCACATCCTTTTATACACATGTCCTTGACTATTCTTGATTGGCACCAAAAATGAATTCGTAATACTTAAAGTATTATTTATTAGAATCTAAGTTCATGATGTCCTATAGGCTTATCGCCCGTTGGGGCCAACCACTGTTCGGACTAGTTTCTTTCATATTCATCGGTCTTGTGCCACATGGAACAAGTCTTTTTCACTGCGTCCACACCATTTTGTGATGTCGTTCATTCACTCTCTATATGGACGACCTCTTCGAGATTTTCCATTCATTTTTGCGAATGCGATGTGCTTGATCAGCCTATTATCGTCCATTCTGCAGAGATGGCCAAACAATCTTAGCTTCCTCTTTTTGGTGATGTCTATTATGGTTTTATCTTTTGATATCCTTTTCCTTATATCATCAATGCGTATCATGTCTTTCCAATTAATTCTTACTATCCGCCGATAGCATTTCATTTCGAATGCGAGTAGTTTCTTTTTGTCGACCTCTTTCATGTTCGATGTTTCTGAGGCGTATAGTAGCACGCTGAAGACACATGTTGTCAGAACCCTGAGTTTATTGTCCACTTTCAGTTTCTTGCTGTTCCATATGTGTTTTAGAGAAACCATTGCGCCTATCGCTTTACCTATTCTTCTTTTGATTTCATCTGAACAATTGTTGTCCCATGTCAGTAGACACCCTAGGTATTCAAACTTTTCAACGTTTTCTATGGTCTCTCCTGCTATCTGAATTCCATGTTCAATGTTTTGATCTCCGAATACCATTGTTTTAGTTTTATTTGTATTCACAATGAGCCCTGCTTGTTCGGCGGCTTTTCTAGTTAGCTCGATTTGATTTTGAAGTGAGCTATAGTCTTCATCTATAAGATCTATGTCATCAGCGAATCTCAGGTTGTTTACAATTGTACCACTGATGATGACTCCACAGGTGTTCTACTTCACCTGATCCATTACTCGTTCGAGATATGTGATGAAGAGGAGTACTGATAGAGGATCTCCTTGTCTAGTTCCTACGTTTGTTCGGAACCACTCGCCGCTATCTTTCCAGATTCGAACAGCTGATTGTGCTCTTGGGTGTGGATGCGGGATGTGAGTGTATGTATCCGTGTATTGAGATAAAATGAACTTACGCCCACACCCACACATCCTGCGAAGTTCTATGTTTCAAAAATGGTATTAATTAAGGAGCGGAAATGATTCGCAGAAAAAATGTGCCGAAAATAAGCCGCCACCGAACATAGGAGCTTTAAATAACACATTATCTAATTCTTCACTTTTAATTAAGCAGTGAATTCAGGGTGTGGGTGTGGATTCATTTTATCTCAATACATGGACACACACACTCACATCCCCCATCCACACCCACACCCGCGTGCAAACGCATTTTATCTTTTATTATGAAACGCATTGGGGCACATTCATACCAACCTATGCCTCTAATCACTTTAATGGTGGAAAGCAGCTATGTCTCTTCCACCAAATGTTTAATTCATAGACTCGATAAAACGCGTTTGAATCCAATGCTTTCTGAAACTCAGTTGAATACATAGTTATATAGTTTAGCTAGTGAGAATAAATACTTTAGAAAGAAAGTTGTATCTGTGTGAAAATGTGCCTACAAGTTCGACGTGCTACATCATCGTTGCAATGGTATTGTGATTGGAGGTAATACTATTGTGTAATTATAGTAGGTTTAGGAGATAGTAGCTGAAAGAAAAAAATTGACTTTTCTAATTCATTTGGATAAACGTATGAGCTTTCTATTAACTCATATGAACAAGAATAAGAAGCTGAAGCATATTTCTATAAATGGTTCTTCGTGATATATATCTTAAGCGGGATAATTTTTCATAAATATCTCTTTAAGTTTTCAATCGATAATTATGATGTTGTTTTCGTTATTTCTGTGTGCAGTAATTCAGAATCATACAAACTGATCTAAGTTTATAATAAGTACCTAACTAGCAGATACTATACGAAAAACTATCTATTTTTATTGAAATTAGAATAAATGAATAATATTCTTTTCATCGCCCATATATTCATGCTTAAGCTCCTGAAGATCCTAAAGCTTTCCTGAACGTTTACAAGCTATGCAAGTTAACAGGTTTGAACGCATCCAAAATGCAACATTTTCGACGCTATGAACGTGTTCGAAAACCAAAACGGGTATAAACTCGTCCCTGTTGAAAACGCATTAATATACTTTTTCTGACTTTTCTACATTACGATACTGTTATGAGATAAATGAGTTTACTTTAGTCTCAAGGAAGTTAAAAAATGATCATCATTTTGTGTCGAAATCAAACTGGATTCTACCATTCAGACTTCATCACTATCATTAATATATAATCGAATTGAGTTTGACTTAACACATTGATTATATAAATTAGTACCCGTCTCATAATTGATTATTGTTTGCACATCTTTTATTGAGTGATGCCATAG
>CAJNOP010001560.1:0-28226 GCA_905250075.1 Rotaria sp. Silwood1 | reverse complement strand
ACTCTTGTGTATTTTCTGTGTAGGAATCCTTTTATAAACTGTCCAAAGATTTTCTCTGTTTCATTTCATGCTTAATTTGCATGCATCGTTAAATTATTTTTATTTTTTATAACACGATATGCGGAAGTCTATCCATCTTCTCAAATAAATTATTTTCAAATGAACTTATTCTACTCTTTATGCAATGCTTCGAATTGACATAATCTCTTAGATTTACATCCTTGAAAATCTTGGATTTATTTTAAAACTTGACAAAATATTAACATTTCTTGCATCACATTATCCTGATTATAAATAAATAATTTTTTGATTATTCGTATTATGTTTTCTTCTGTTAAATGAAAACTGAAGATACAACGGTTATTACAATATTCATAGATTAGAAGTATGTCTTTCAAAATGACTGAATGTCGTCATCATTTCAATACTCGACTAGCGAGATTCTTAATCGAAGATAAATTCTTAAAGAGTGACGAATTATGTGCATTTGATGTAAGGAGAGGAATACCTCGATGGTTAACCATTCAACAAAATAAACATGAAATCAACGTAAATGTTTGTATTCTAAATTGTAACGACTGGTCTGCACATGAGCTTCATTTTTAATTACAATTAGAAAACTACAGTTCATTAATCTATATTTTATTTTCAATTTACCATAAGATGAAAAAATAAATAATTATGAAAAATCAATATTTATTACGATAATATTATTTATTGATAGAATTAATTCATAATCAATTAGATTGCTGACGAAAATAAATAAATATTGTTTTGTCGATTATTATTCGATTTATCTATGTAGGAGATTCATTTCATAGCAATCTATTTAATTAGCTTTATTTTATTCAAAGAAAAACAAAAGAATAAAGTCTATTTAATTATATATATGTTCATTAACCAAGGAAGAAAGTTGTTGTTTGACAGCATCCGTATTAAAGAATAATTTATTGATTAATTTCATCATCGGTTGTCATATAACTTATATTTAATCGAATGGTACTTATTGCTAATTTATATGAAAGACCTTGGAATGAAAAACAAAAACAATAAATTATATAAATACAATGTTTTGAAATATATTGAATAGAATTAAATATGATTCATTCAATGAAATATTCAATAGAGAAATAACAGTTTGGATAAATCTGAATTATTGAAATAGAAATTTAGGTAATCTGAACTTTAGTCGAAAGTAAAAATATTGTAGGATAAAAAATATCAAAACAGATTTAGATTTTTTACTAAGCGTATAAAATAAGCAACAGTTAAATGCAAATGAATTTTATTATTAAATAAGAAATGGATCAAAGACAAGCAAAAAATTCTCCACAAGTCAATTGAACAATTTAATTAAAATTTTTGGTGCATCATTTGTTCTTCGCTACGATGTTTAACAGATATGTATGCGCTTCGCCAAAAAACACTTTGAAAGTCATTTTTGGTCATCGAGGACGCTTCAAAGGTGAAGGTGAGGGTAAAATGAGTTGATCTTTTTATACTTAGTAAACCCGTATAAGAACTAAAGGGCTCGCAACAGTCTAAAGCGTCCCGCGAATCTTTCGATGAAATACTTTTTGACGAAGAGCATTACATTTGTTTAACCGAATACAATGCAATTAAAATCAACTTACAATGAGATTTTGATGGATAATACTTGGAAAGGATATCTTTGGACAACTTTTTTTATATTTCGACATTTTTCTTTATACCAAAGTTCAGAGAATCGAAATTGATAAATATATACAAAGTTTGAATGAAATGTTAAGATTCATCGGATGATAATATTCTGATTATATTGGTTTATCAAGATATTTAGACAGATACTCAACTCGAATAGTGATTATCTAACAATATAAAAAACAATCAACAGTGTTTACTTTATTGGATTAATAATCAATATATTACTTAGAATAAATGGTAGACATTTAAAACTCTAACTGTTTTAACTAAAAATCGACTTGATCATCATGAAATTCTCAAATGATATGGATATATATCAGTTGTCAATAAAAAATCTAGAATCTTCTTACGATTTCAATCATTTGATCTATTGAATTCATTCAGATTTAACCTTGTTAATTAACGAAATGAAGATTTGATGAAATTATCAACAATGATGTTCATGGAAGTCTACAGAGTCTATATAATTAAATACACAACTAATAATTCGTAAAAAAAATTGTTCAACAAAATAGTCTTGTCGAACAACTGATTAAAAATAAAAATCATATTAAAATATCTCGTTCAAACATTTGTATACTTGACATAGAAAAATAAAAAAATTTTCGACGATCTTTTAACGTATAGTGGAAATTTTCCTCAAGAAGAAACTCAAGTCTTAAGTTTTACTTGAGAAAAAAATGCAATTAAAATGAAAAATTCACATTATTCTAGGAATATAGAAAAACTTCGCTTGATTTGAATTTCTCATCCAACTTGTATATTTATCTAGATTAAATTTCGATATATTGCTTTTTTTTTTAATTCTAATATCTCATGTAGAATAAAAACAGCTAAAAACTATAATATTGAATTCAAATATAAATATTCAATGTTATGAATTCGATTTAAAAAAGAAAGAAAATTCTCAATAGCTTGACGTGTTGTTGATATAACTTGATGTCGAGTATTTTCATGATAAACACTACCTAGTGGAATTACTTATCGATCACTCAATTGATTTATTCATTGTTTAACTTTTTTTAATTAATTTTCATATAATACTAGTTGACATATTGTTTTATGGACTAATAATAGCTAAAATATTTAGGTCGTACTGAAAAATCTTGTTCATGTTGTCTATCAGAAATGAATTGTTCTAATTTAACACTTTGACGAATGTGAAGAGAATAAAAACCTTCTCAAGAATGAAGTGTATGTGTAAATGTGGTAAATAACTTAAATCAATATCCAAGCAGACTTTAAGAAGCATAGGATGGATGCGACGAGCACTCGAAAATTTGACATATATACTTTTTGTTTGTTCTGTTCAGATTTCGATCCTCTCGGTATCCATTAAATGCCAACCACTCAAAAACTGTATCCTATCGATCATTCATTTTCGATGCCTCGAACATTTTATAGATCCCTCAATACTCATCGAAAGCATATTATTTAAGTCTTTCAATAGAAGCAAGCCTAACACAATAACAGTTTCAAGTGATGAGGTTAATTTTGATTTTATGAAACATTCTCAAAAAAGTGATTTACAAATATCTCCTTCACTCGATTACCCTAGTAGGATGATTTTGTGTTCGACATATATTTTCTTAATTTCATAATTTTCTAAAAAATATTTAACATTAATTGATGAAAAATAGCAAATAAGACTGAAATTCATAAGGTGTTTTTGACGAAAAATTCAGTAATAACGAAGTTTGTATTTTGAATGTTTGAAAAAATTTTTAATATTAATTTTATACTTTGTCACACAAATCAATTATTTATCAAATGGCATATTTATGAAATAAGCTGCTTATATGATATCTCAGACTCGAAAAAAAACCTTTTCTGTAGTTAGAGATACGCAATAAATTTTTTTTATTTATTTTCGAAAATTGTTGGCAAATATTAAAATAACAAATTTGAAAGTACTTTTATTCTAGGAATTAAAAAAATATCTTTCATAAAAGAGTAATAGCTCATATTTAATTTAGATGTTCGATGAATGTTAATTGTAATTAGCATACTCGAATCTTCTTTTCCGCGTTTATTCAATAGGTTTTGACGACTCAAGAATGAAGTATCTATACGAATAGATCCTTTTTATGTTGATCAAATTTTGATTCTCTCGGTAAAATTCGTTCGACTAGTCGAAAACTCAGCGTTTTATTCACCTATTACCGAACCTTCGACCTATCAGAAAGTGAATATTCGAGGAGTTTTAATTTAAAAAGAGTCTTCAATTATAGGTGAAAAGTTAATCATAAGGTAAGTTTCATAAAATGTGCAAGGTCCTTGTTTTACACTGATATGATGATGTTTAGAATTTTTTTTTCATCTTTATCTCTTATCAAATCAAGGACTTTTATTGCACTAAAGACAACATGTTTTGTTATCATCATTATTATCTTTGTTTTATTCATATAAAATTTATTTTATTTGTATAATATTTGAACACAAATGAATTTATTGAATCACTACATTATCTTTGAACTTTTTTATAAAGTGTCTAATAAATAAAAAATAAAGATAAGTCTATAATCAATGATGAAATTGATTATCATATGTTAATATATACAACGAAAACAAATGAAGAATAGATAAGAGAATTTATTTATTTATTGTGTAAGATGTTGCGATAGTCTTTCATTTGAAAACATACATTTATATAATAGAGAATAGAAAATTATTTTTTCAATCGACTCAATAAAGAAGTTTGTAGAAATAATTTTTTTTTTTTTTTTTATTTTAATTATTTATTATCTAGATTAATATGAATAATATTAACAATAGAGAAGAAAAAGAAAATTTACAAATAAATGTTGTTGAAGTTGTTCCAATAATAGAAGATAAAAATGATGATCTATTAAAATATCATAATGGAATATATTGGCGACTTCTTTTTCTTAATTTAGTTATTTTATGGGCATATCAATCATTAATATCTGCACAAAATTATTATATTAAATTTTTTAAAAATGATCATTTAGATTTTTGGGGTACTGTATCAGCTGGTTCAGCTATGTTTTTTTTACATATAATTCAATTATATTTTGGTGTTTATAAATATGGTTTTACAAAACGTGTTATACCTGGTTTTATTGGTTATATTATTATTGCTATTTTAGTTATGTCTTTTAAAAATAAAATTATTCTTATTATTGCTTTTGCAAGTGTTGGTGGAATAAATACAATAACTGAATCTCCTGTTTATGGTATTGCTGGACTATTTACAACTGGTGCATTTACTCAAGCTGTTCAAGTTGGAAATGGTATGGCTGGAGTTTTAAATGTTAGTGCAAATACAATAATTCGATTAATTGTTTTACTTGTTCATAGTCATATTGATCAAGATCAATTATCATTTTATATATTTATGAGTGTATTAATAATATTATGTCTTATAGCAATATATGTTTATTATCGTTTAATACATATACCTCCAGTTAATAGTCGCATAAATCAACAAATGGCTTCATTTAAAAAAGAAAAACTTGGTGATATTATTCAATTAGATTTAATTGAAAATCAACTTTCATTTTGGGAATTAATTAAAATTTTAAAAACTCATTTATTTGTTCAATTTTATGTTTTATTTATAACATTATTATTATGGCCAGGTATACCATGTGGTGCAACAAATAATGGTTGGTTTAATAATGTTGGTAAACTTTGGTGGTGTTCACCATTTATAATTGGATCATATAATTTAGGAGATCTTATTGGTCGTATAGTTGCTATTAAAGTTCATAAACATTTTTCTTCAAATATTTGTTTAATTGGTTCGATTTTAAGAACTTTATTTATAGTAATTATATTTTATCGTCATCATATAAATAATATATTTCTTCTTCTATTAATTATATTTATGGGAATAACAAATGGTCTTCTTGCAACAGTTACTTTTATGGTTCGTCCTCAAACAATTGTTGGTGTTAATAATTGTGAAAGAGCTGCTTATTTAATGACAGCAGCTTTATATTTTGGAATTGCTGCTGGATCAATTGTTGCAGCTACTTTATCATTAACTCATATTGTTTAAAACAAATTTGTGTTTTATTTCACTATAGTTATATTTATATTTATTTTACTATTAAAATTCATAAAAAATATATATTTTTGTCTCAAAATACTCTATCTAGTCGAAAAAATAAAAACAAAAATCTCTTTTTTTAGAAAAAAAACCGATAATTAATTAAATAGTTCGACATATAAGTATCACACTTCTCATTTGTCAACATTTTCGTATAAAAGAATGAATTTGTCAAACTCTAAGATTTATTCATTCTAACAGATGAATAATTAGTTAAACAAGCAAATAAGAAAGAAGTCAGTTTAGTATATTAATCGATAGAGTTCAAATACTAATTTTCAATTATACAACAAATTTCAATATAGAATACTCAGAAATAAAAGAAAAACTGAGCCGTTTTTATCATTTAAATTGATTTAGTCTTAATCGCGTTCAATAGATAAACTTCTTTTGAGCATAAAGCCACGAAAACCTTGTAAAAAAAACAGTATAAGAAATAGATTCAGTGTCTAGCGTACATACTATTGATTTATTCAGCGTATAAAACAGTGTGTAAATTCAATTTCATAAAAAAAACAATCTTTTATTAGGATCATTATCTTTTTAAATAAAAAAACAAAAAAGTATTTTTTTTTCCATAAATGAATATCAGATAATGATTGTTTGTTTTCATGACATAAAACAAGAAAGATTCGATAAAAATTCATCAAATTTTTCAGGTTATATAAAATTGACTTAAATATACCAATATTGAACGGCATCTTCTGTATTCTAGAGACTAAACATCAAGGGGGAAACGGCGGATTCCGGATTCCCAAGATTCCCACGGGATTCCCGAGATTCCCATGGGAATCCTGGAAATGCCGTGGGAATCCCGGGAATCCGCCGTTTCCGCCTTGATTTTGAGAGTCTTGTTCTAATTCTCCAAGTTCTGAGTCAACTTCTTCGTCATCATTGTCATCACTAGTATGTCTGGCCTGTTTATTTTTGATGATTACTTTATCTATTGATGACTCTTAGGCACAGGATTCCCTGGATTCCTAGGATTCCCTGGATTCCCAGGATTCTCGTGGGATTCTATGGATTCCCATCGGTTTCCCAGGATTCCCTTGGGATTCGGAATCCCGGGTAGGGGTACGCAAGCTCAGATCAAGCTCACAAATAATGAGCCGTTAAAAACGCTCACTGAGACGAACTGAACTGTTCGAACAGCTCATTTGAGTGAACCGAACTTTTCAAACAGCTCATTCCACATGAGCTGAACTGTTAGAACAGCTCATTTGAACGAACTGAACTTTTTGTAGGCGTACCCATAGGTAGGGGTCGGCAGTTACCGTTCCCAGACCGTTACCCGGTAACGGTAACGGTTCACTCGGAAGAAGTTACCAGTTACCTGGGTAACGGTAACGGTTCCGTTACCAGTTACCCGGGAACGGTAACGGCCAGTTACCAGTTACCCGAGAACGGGGTAACGGTAGTACTATTGCAGGACACCTATCGGTCCTCAAGTTCTAGTATTGGGAGATACCCTTGGCTCCTCAAGTCCTACCATCCGGGTTACTCTTGGGTCCTCAAGTCCTACCATCCGGCGTACTCTTGTGTTCTCAAATCTGACTACTGGAAGGTATCAAAGGGGGTTCAAACTTTTTGCCCCTATTGCCAGGGCAAGTGATGGGCATGTTCGGGCCAAGCATAGGGTTATCGAGGATGCTCTATCGATTGATGGGTATATGTAGGGGTCTCCGCCAATCCCATCACTGAGAAATAGAATCCTGCTATTTGATTGGTCCAAAAATAGACCAATCAGATTTTAGAAGCCCTTTTTTCTCCTATTGTATGGACAACAGATGCCCATGTTCTGGTCAATCACAGGGTTATCGAGGATGCTCTATCAATTGATGGGCATATGTATTGGCTCCTACTCAGTTCCATACGGCGAATATACTGCTTAGGCATTTGGCCTCGAGGACCCAAGGGTATCCCCCAATAATAGGACTTGAGGGTCAAAGGGTACCCCCTAATAGGAGGAGTTGAGGACACAAGGGTACCCTCCAATAATAGGACTTGAGGGTCAAAGGGTACCCCCTAATAATAGGACTTCAGGACCCAACGGTACTCCCCATTAATAGGACTTGAGGACCTAAGGGTGTCTCCCAATAGTAGCACTTGAGGACCTAAGGGTATCGCCAATAGTAGAACTTGAGGACCTAAGGGTATCCCCCAATAGTACGACTTTAGGATCTAAAGGTGGCCCCAATTGTAGTACCGTTACCTGGGAACGGTAACGGTAACTGCCAACTCCTACCCATAGGTCCTCAAGTCCTAGTTTTGAAAAAAAAATTTTTTTTTGAAAATTTTTTTTTAATGCAGAAAACGACTTTTTGAGAAAAAAAAAATTTTTTGCGAACACCCAAAATTTTGTGAAAAAAAAATTTATTTTTTCTCAAAAAAGTCTGTTTCTGCATTAAAAAAAAATTTTTTTTTCAAAACTTGGACTTGAGGACCTATGGGTACGCCTACAAAAAGTTCAGTTCGTTCAAATGAGCTGTTCGAACAGTTCTTTCGCTCATTTGAACGGAGCTCATGAGCTGAGCTTGTGTACCCCTAATCCCGGGAATCCGCCGTTTCCCCCTTGCTGAACATAGTTGTTAACAATACAGTATTTAAATTATCGTTCAAAATGGAACGATGATTCGGATTTATAGAAATAAAACATTTTCTTTATTTTGTCAAGTCTACAGAGAAAGAGTATATAGAACATTTGCTATTCGAAACGCTCTTTTCAATGGGAATATAAAAGATACATTGATTTAGATCATTTCTCATCTCATATTAGATTATTTTTTTTTATTTTGAAAAAAAAAAACAATGCTAATAGAGATTTTGAATAAACTTAATTGATGAGAAGAATTTCTAATAATATATAGAAAAACTAAATAATCTTTGATAAATATATATATATTAATATTCCATGATATTGCAATTCTATCATAATTGAAAATGTCTCTGATTTTAATTCGAATATAAGACAACAAATATTAATTTATAGTCCATATTTAGATAAAACTTATGATTATCTTTAATATTGCTCAATCAAATTATTTAGGAAAAACAAAAACAAAAAGTAGAATTTCAACAAATATTCAAAGAATTATTCGTAGCTGAAAATGTTTGTTTGAATGTGATGAAGAATATTTATTTGTAGAATTTATAATAATATGATCTTGTAATTTCTAAGCTGTATTTAATATGATAGACAAAAACATCTACTAATTGATTTTATGCCTTTTCAATTACTATTTTCATTTGACTTTTATCAGAATTAATTATTAAACAAGCAAATATTTATTGAATAATTCATGTTTATTTATTTATTTCATCAATAGAGAAATATATTTAGTTAATAGAGAATTATTTAAATCGTATATAGATGAAGTATAACAATGAAAAACTGATTTGTCATTAAATATTTGATTTTATATATTAAGAAAATTATTTTCATCAAAAATAAATAAATCATATCGATTATCAAATGAAAAAATAATTCGAGAATATTATTCAATCACTAATGAAAATTAATCAATAATTATCTCGCATTGATAATACAAATATAATGGAACTTCAAAGTCTAAATATATTTGATATGTTAAAATAAAATAAAATAAAATAATTTAATGATTTATCCAATATTATTTATATTATATTTTATTCTATAATTGTTTATGATTGATTAAATATTTCAAACTAAAATGATTTATTAATAATCGAAGAGTTTCTTTTAATTAAAATAATTAATTAAATAAAAAGCTAATATTTATTAGAATAAATTCAATAAAATAATCAATATTGATGATGTACTGATAAAATAAAATAATTTAATATCTAATTTAAACGTTGAATAAGAAGACAATCTGGAAATATTTATTGTTTAATATCATTAACTAAACATTTATTATATCACCAACAATATAATTGAATATAATCAATTAAAATAGTTTTTTTTTATTTTATTTTATTTTATTTTAATTATTAGTTGTTCAGAAGTCATTTAAGATTTTTCTATAATTATAATAATCAACATTATCTGTGTAATAACTAAGATAATTAATAGTTATATCATGGAAATTATATTTATTTATTTATTTAAATAAATTTTTTCTATTATTTTTCTCCATCCTTCTATAAGTTGATTAAATTGAATCAATAAATTCATATATTAATATTTGTTTATTAATACTTTGAAGAATGTCCATGAGAGGATTAATGATCGTTTTAGTATATTATGTACTAGTCAAAATTTTTATTTCTTATTTAAATGTGCATTTTAAAGACCTGTCTGAAATCAGCAAACCCAAATTTTTAGCTCATTTAAATGTTCTATAGTTAAGTTCGTTAATATCGACTTTTGAACATACCCAACTTAGAATACAGAATAATTATAGTGATATATTGTCTAATGTAGCAAAATCTAGAGAATGAACAGATGAACTAAATCAGCTATTTTAAATACAATAAATTATCTATTTATTGGCTTTATATAGTTAAGCATGAATGAACGAGGTTAGAATTTATATAATGCAACTTTTATCTATTAGATACTCAATTAATGAGATATTTTATCCAATGAATATAGTAAAATCTATTTAAAAATTAGTGTAAATAGATATGTTTTACAGAGAGAAGAATAACAAACTGTAAACTATTGAAATAGTAACAAATTTCAAAAAAGGCTGATCATTCTGATTATACAAAAATTTTTTGTTTTGTTTTATTTCAGTCTCATTTAGAAATGTGTATTTAGACATAGTGGAAGTCAATATTTAATGGCATATTTTATTGCATTGATCATTGAGCTAATAAAAGCTCATGGAATCAAACTATTATTTGTTATATAAACAACTGAAATATTTATAGTAAGACAAATAATTATGATTGATTAACTTGTATCTCGTAAAGTAGTTAATGAATAACTTAAATGATTAAAAACAAAATTATGTTTGCTAGTTATTGATTTAAATAAAACAATAATTGTTTATAAGAATGAATAAAAAAGAAAATCTTGAAAATAAAAATATGTTGAATAGAAGTTCTTAACTTGATACTGTTTAAATAAACCAAATGAGAAAAATAAAGAACGAACTTTTCAATTATAGTTAATCTCATCGTACTCATAAATAGAGTTTGATGAAGAGTCAACGTTGTTTTAGAATGAAGAACATTTATTAAATGTATTCAGATCATTAAATATTTGAATATAATATAACAGTGAAATAGTATCGTTACTTATTAAGAAAAAAAAGAAGAAAAAAGTCTTGATTATATGTATGTAATTCGAGTTTATTAAACAAGATATTTTGTTTTGTTTTCTTTTTTTTGAAAAGCTTCTTATCGATAATAAAGAAAAACTGGAAAAGATTAGTTAGAAAATCTTGTTTATAAAAGTGATTTATTTAAAGAAAAAAGTAATTCAATGTGGACAACGAGTGAATTTTCTCAATTTCAAAAACAATTATTTACTATATTAGTACCAATTATAATAATAATTGGTAATATTGGATCTATTCTTAATATAATTGTTTTTTCAATAAGTAAAAAACTTCGATCAAGTCCATGTTCACTTTATTTAATATTTGCTTCAATTTGTTTTGCTCTCTATTTAAATATCGTAACTTTCTTAAGACTTCTTCAAATTGGTTTTAATATTGATCCATCATCAACATGGTCATCGATTTGTAAATTAAGATTTTTTGCTGTTGGATTATTATTAATGTTACCTCGATCATATATGTTATTAGCTGCTATTGATAGGTAATATATATATATATAGTTTTACTTTTTATTTTAATTCTATTATTAAAATGAATTCATAGATATATAATGAGTATATCAAATCAACATCGATTTTTATCTCGTCGTGTTGCATTAAAAATGATATTATTAACATGTTTATTTTGGATGATCGTATGTATTCATAATATAATTAATTATGATATACAAATATCATCTAATGGAACAAATCGTATTTGTACAAATCCATCTGGTACATATTCAATATTTCTTAGTTTTTATTCAATATTAATAAATGGTCTTTCAATGCCATTATTAATGACAATATTTGGTTTATTAACAGTTAGAAATTTAAAACGTTATTATAATCAAATTCATAATAGTATTACTATTATATTAGAACGTCGAAAAAAACAAGAATGGTTAATACTTCGAATGATTCTTATACAATTAATTGTTAATGTTATTTTATCATTACCTATAACTATTTATTTATGTTATAGTGGTTTAACACAATATATTATTAAATCATCATTTAGAATATTTATGGAAAATTATATTTATAATATGTTAACTATATTACAATATATAAATGCAGCTGTAATTAATTTACTTTTTTTTTGTTTTACTTAATTAATTAAATGAATTTTATTTTGATTAATTATTTTTGTTTTTTTAGGCATCATTTTATGTTTATTCATTGACATCTCGTATATTTCGTAAAGAATTACATTATCTTATTATTTACTATTTAAATAGAGTAAAACAATCTCTGATTAATTATTCAACAGCATTATTTACTCATATGACTATTACTTTCACAACATAATCAATAGTATTATGTGAAGAAAAAAAAAGAATAACCGATCCCGTGAGATTAATATGTAACTAATTATTATTGTATAATTACAAATGAATGAACTAAATAATATATCAATAGTAACTATAGTCAATGTACACACCCACCCTTATAAAATCTTGCAATTAAAAAATTTCAATAAAAGAATAGTTGTTATTTTCCATCTATCTAAAACTAATTGTTATATTTGAAAATTTAATTTTAAGAGAGGGCCCATCAGATCACTCATCAAGCGCATGCATAGGAAAAATTTTAATTTTCAAATAAATTATACCATTCGAAAGCTTATGAAAAGTAATGCTCAAACAATAATTTTTAGTTCCTTAGAAAAATCCTATGAAAATATATGAACGGATCTTTGAATCTGCCCTCAAATACTATTTAAGAAATTTTTGAAAATTTTATTTAACACTTGATGACAACATATATTACCATTAAAGATTTCTCATTTTTAGTATTAATTAACGTATCTTAATTAGATATCTGTTAAATGTACCATGATAGAACAAGATTCTCAAATATAAATCATGTCTAAAGAGTCTTTAATATCTTATTTTTAACATAGCAAAAAGGGAAATTTGATCGTTTTATAAAAATTCTTTTTATATATTTGCTCTGAAAGTATACCAGAGAAATTTTATCCAAGAGTCTTTTAGCATTAGGAGAAAGCACGTCAAAAACTGCATCTCTCTATATAAAAATTCAATAAGATAAAATATGAGAAGGTTATTTAATTATTGAGCGCAAAGAAGATTGCTACCATGTTAAATAATTCGATATAGGTAGAAAATAACAACTATTATTTCATTGAAATTTTTTAATTGCAAGATTTTATAATATTGTTTTGTACATTCACTATAGCTACTATTCATATATAATTTAGTTCATTTATAATTATAAATAAATATTTAGTTACATTTTAATTTCGAGGAGTCAGTTTTTTTTTTCACTTCGTACTATTGGTTTTTAATATCTTTATTTGACACTAAAGAATAAAAATACAAAAAAAAACAACAACTATTTTTCATTATTATATTGATGATAATTATATAGAAGATCAAATAATTGATCAATAATTTATTGAAAAATTCTATCTTTTTCTTTTTGTTATATTTTTTGCATTTTATTTCGTGTTTTTTAGCAGCAATTCAGCTTTTCGTCTGACGATGAAAACGTTTTTTTTTAAGGATAAAATGCAAATCGAATGCAATGCTTAGGTCTCATCCAGAATTCCTTGAAAACAGATTTATAGTAAATTATGGTGAGAAATATTTGAATGGTGACATAGAATATCGTAAGGCTTCATTGGTTTTATTCTAAATATTCTCTGCAGTAAACTTGTTGACAAAAATTTTCGAAAGTCTAAAGATAGTTGATCAGACTAGGTAAATATTTCGATTTAAATTTGTACTTATTTGTTTGTTTGAATATAATAAGTACATGCATTTAATATAGATGTCGCTTTTATTTATTGAATATATATTAAATAGTTTAGAAAAGGAAAATAATAATGAAAAAAATACTTTAATAAATTAAGAAAAAAAAAAAGAAAAAATGTTTGTTATAAAAAAGTGGATAGAGGTTTAATCATTGTATTGTTAAGTAATGATAATCTAAATATGGTTATAAAACAAAAAAAGCCCTGATGATCTGAAATAATAAATTGAGGATTAAAATTGAAAAAAACAGTAAAGTTGAAAGTTGATGGCATCAGTTGTTGGAAATAATCCAAATCGAAATGAAATAATTCCACGTTCATCAAGTGTTGATTCAGCTATATATGATGGTGGAGAAGATTCACCTGATGATATTTTTTATGGAGAAGATGAAAGTTTTGATGAACTTAATGAAGATAATCAACAAAATGGACGATGCAAGTTAGTTTTATCTATATTTAATTTAACATATATATATTATATTATTTATCTAGAGCACTTATACCACGTTTAATTCGTTATGGTTCAAAACGTCTAGCTATTATTCAATTTTCACCTAAAGTTGTTTATGGTCGTTGTCCTGAAGCAAGAAAAATAGGAGAAAAACATTGTCTTACATTTAAATTTGTTAAAAATGAAACAAAATTAATAAGAAATATTCTTGAAGGACATGGATTTCGTGAAGTTCATCCATCAAGTTCAGAATTTAATATAATGTGGACTGGAGGTGGTATGAAACCATTTACATTAAGATCACTTAATCCATATCAACGTGTTAATCATTTTCCTAGGTTTGGCTTTTTTTGAATTATTTTGTTTTATATAAAAATTAGAAAAATATTTATTTATTTAACTAAAGATCATATGAAATGACACGAAAAGATCGACTTTATAAAAATGTACAAAAAATGCAACAAGAAAAAGGAATTAAAAATTTTAATTTTATTCCAACAACTTTTCTTTTACCATATGAATTTGAAGATTTTTCAGGTTTGTTTTTCAATGTTTGTTTTTCTATTTTTTTTATTTATTGTTTACTTTTAGCTGCATTTCAACGTGAGAAAGGTGTTTGGATAATTAAACCAGTTGCTTCATCACAAGGAAAAGGAATTTTTTTAATAAATCATGTAATATTAGTTTTTAATTTTTATTTAATTAAATAAGAAATAAATAAAATGTTTAGCCTGATCAAGTACCATTGGATGAAAATCTTGTTATTAGTCGATATATTGATAATCCACTTCTTATTGATGGTATTTAATTAATTAAATATTAAAATAATATATATTAAATAATAATATATTAAATAGGATATAAATTTGATGTTCGAATATATGTTGCTGTTACATCATATGATCCACTTGTTGCTTATCTTTATGAAGAAGGTTTAACAAGGTATTTTAGTATTTTTTATTTTATAAATAAATAATAATAATAATAATATTTATTTTTTTTTTTTATTGAAAAAACAAAAAAAAGATTTGCAACAGTTAAATATGATCCAAATAGTCGAAGTATTAAAAATGCATTTATGCATTTAACTAATTATAGTGTTAATAAACGAAGTCATCGATATGTTAGGTTTGTTTTATTTTAATTATTTTCAATTAAAAATTTATAAATATATATTTAAAAAAAAAGATGTGATGATCCTGATATTGAAGATTTTGGAAATAAATGGTCAATGTCAGCTATGTTACGTTTATTAAAATCGGAAGGAAAAGATACATTTAGTTTAATGATGTCAATTGAAGATGTTGTTATTAAAACATTACTTTCAGTTGAATCTCAAATATCAGCTGCTTCAAGAATGTTTGTTCCAACAAGAGGAAATTGTTTTGGTTAATTTTCAATTATTTTTATTATTTTATATTAAATAATTGTTTTGTATATAAATAGAGGTTTATGGTTTTGATATATTAATTGATGATGAATTAAAACCTTGGGTACTTGAAGTTAATTTATCTCCATCATTAGGTTGGTATGTATTTTTGTTTTTATTATTTTTGTTAGTTATTTATTTGTTATTTTTATAAATAACAATAAAGTGATGCTCCAATTGATTTAAAAATCAAAACTCATATGATTTGTGATCTTCTTAATTTAACATCAATGCCTTGTCAAGATCCAGCTATTTATTCAAATAAACAAAGACAACAAAAAAATGAATCTATTTCACAATCTGATCAACTCAAACGAGTTTGTTTGTTTATGTTTTTTTCATTTTTAATAAGATGAGAAAAGAAAAGTATAAAAATGAATTGAGTATTATTGAAAAGGCAATTGATCATATAGACAAACAATTGAAGCCATAATCAATTAATCAAATACTCCCACACTAACTTTAACATTAATTCATATAATAAGATTTTATTTTTATATACTTAACATTTTTAGAAAAAAAAAGAAAAAAAATATTTTATTTTTATTTAAACAATTCTTATTATTATTATTATCATATAAATAATAGAGATAATAAATTATTTCTCTCAATTGAATATAATAATTGTTTATTTCTAATTAAGTTTAATAAATGAACAAAAAAATCTATAATAGTTATTAAAGAAAATATAATATTATCTTTCGAATTAAATTTTTAAATATTGTTCAATATCTTTGATTTTATTATAAATAATTAAATGAAAGACAAAAAAGATATATGTTTATTAAATAAAAGAATAAATTTATTCTCTATGATAGATTTATTTTAAATATATATTAGAAGAAGTTTTTTCTTATAAATAAATTCTGAAATAAAAATTCTTTTCAATAAGATTTATTTTGAGTAGAAACAAATATTTATAATTGAGAAAGAGAGAAAGATTAACATTCGATAATGATTTAAAATAAAAGAATAAAAAATGTTAAAATATTGTTAATAAATAGCGTCGTCCAATATCTGCTGGTTATTCGTTAACATCATCATTAACAACTCAAAATAGTAATACACGTGTTGTACGTGCAACAACAGCTAATCGTCGAACTCGTCAAGGATATATTAATAATACAAATACAAATCAATCAAATGAAATTGTTCGTGGAGAATATTTTGGTTTATCTTCGGAAGAAATTCGAATATTAAGAACAATAAAAGAAGAAAATCATCAACGTGGTGGTTTTGTTCGAATATTTCCAACAAGTGATACATATGAATTTTTTTCATCTTTTTTTGAACAACGAACAACAACATTTAATCAAATGATTCATCAACGTATTTATCCATCACGATGGACACCAAATGCATTAAATTCTCAATTAAATTCATCACAAATTCGTCGTACAACTGTTCCACGTTCAAAACATCTTTCATCAGCATTTAATTATGGTCATTCATCAGACAAAGATTTAACAGCTAAAATAAATGGTTGTGATCTTGATGAAGCTCTTGAAAGATATAGAATTTATGAAAGAAGATTAATTGATATTGTTCCTCCTCAACCAACAACAACAACAACAACGACACTAACAACCATATCAAATACAAATGATTCTTTAAAAATAAATGATAAATCTTCAAAACCTCAAATTGTTGTTGAAACAATTGAACAAAATTCATCTGAATCATTAAATATTCATCGAACAACATCAGCACCAATTCATCATATTATATCAAAACAACAAAATAAATCGGAATCAACATCAACATCAACATCAACATCAAAACGTTTAGCAACTGTTGCACAATTAGTAAAACAACAACAACATTTAAATATAAATCTAGCACCAGGTGAAGGAAGACATTCAATTTATGCTAAAAATGATATTATTCAAATGCTTAATCAAGGTTTTACATTAAGGTTAGTTAATCTCTTTTAGTTTTTAAGAAAAGATTAGAAATATTTTTTTTCAACATTTAGTTTAGCTTGTTTTTTAGTTTATTTATTTTTTTTCTTAAAAAAACTAAAAGATTGAATGTTTATGTTATATATATATATATTAATTCACCTTTCTCTATATGTTAAGTCCACTTCAAGCTCGTACAGCATTTGGAACATATTTACAACGAATTCAAATTCGTTTAATGCTTGATTCCGAATTAAAAGAAGATGTTACATCAAGTCAACATATGGAATTAGTTATTAGATTTTTAAAACGAGCTGGACAAAATCTTTCACCAGCATTTCGTGTTGAAATTCCATCACGTCGTTTATCACAATCTGATCAAAAACGAATATTAGCTAAAGAATTATGTGATTTTCTTCATTTATATAATAAAGAAACAGTATCATTATATCAAAATCAACAATTATATTCAACAAATCAAATTGATAATCGTTTATTTGAAAATTTTCTTCGTTCAGCTTCGGAATCTGATCTTGAACAAATGATGACGAATTATATGAAAAATAATAAACAATCAGCTATTCATTTAGGTGTTAATCCGAAAAATTCAAAACAAAATTTAACAAATCAAATTAATCAAGGTTCAGATGTTGGAGCTGATTTACAAGCACAAACAATATTACCTAAACAATCAATTGAAAATAAAACAATAACATTTATTCAAACAATATCATCGAATGAACAAACAAATCAAAAATGGGCAACACTTACAACAGAACATCATTCACAAAAACGTTTATTAAGAGCATCAAGTGCATCAAGACAAAGAAATAATCAAAAAAAACAAGATGACATTTATAAACTTTATGGAGTTTCAAGACCACTTTCAGCTGTTGTTCAACATAGAACAAGTATTTCGATTTTTAATTATTAGTTATTTTAATTAATATCTATTCGAATATTAAACATGATTAGATTATTAAATTTATTATGTCTATTAAAGATTTATTATTTTCAATATAGAATGAGCACACTGGGGGGACATTTGTCTATAGATGTTCTGAGAATATTTAATATTAATCAAGATTAGAAAAATATGAACCTTTGACAAAAACAAAATTTTGTCAAATATTCATATTTTTCTAACCTTGATCACAATTGAATCTTATAGATAAATGTCTCTTAATGTGCTCTTTCTATGGTGAAAAGGCCAAAACGGTAATAGATACCGTTAGTTGAGTTATTCAATATCCGACTATAGAGACATAATTTAACACTATTTTTGAAATAAATAAGAATATATTTTGTTTTTGTGTTTTTTTTGTTAAACAAAATCAAGAACAAACATCAATGCCAACAACAAAATTATTAATTCGAGAACGACCCAATTCAGCTAATGTTACTGTCGAACAAGGTTTAGATTTTTTTTATTTTTTTCTTTAAGATCTTTTTTTTATCTTAGAAGAAAAACGAGATTTTGTTGAACAATTAAATGAATTATCATTAAAACAACATCATCGACAATATTCTGGTAATTATTTAATAATAAATATTTATTTTTTGAATAATTTTAATTGTAAAAAAAAGGTCTTCATCGTTTAAATGTATTTAATTCACGTTCATCATCAGTTGAACCTCAACAACAAACAAATGTAACTCTTATTAATGATTGTGAAAATTTATCTGAACCAACAAATAAAGAAGAAGATATTCTTGAAAAAAGTCGACAAATGCTTGAAGAAAGTAAAGTTAAAAATGAACAATTAGCTGAACAAGTTTGTTTTATTTAATTAATCAATTATCTATATATATTAATATATAAATATATGTTTAAGGCAAAAGTATTTCAACGAACATTACAAAGAAGTGAAATATATTCAGCATTAAATCGTTTTTCAAATCGTCCACCTATTTATCCAACTGTTGTTAAAGAAGCACGAACATCTTCAAATAGATTTCAACAATTAAAGTTAATATAAAAAAGTAAAATAATAAATAATAATTATAATTATAATTTTAGAATAAATCCAACAATATCATTAATTAATGATCAACAACATCGAGTTAAATCAGCTAATAGTTCACAAGATTAGATTTTATTTGAATTATTTAGTTTATTTCTATTTCTTTCTATTGCACTTGACAACGTGTTTGTTTTTTTAAAATTTTCACTTTCTTCTATTTATTTTCTTCTTGTGTTTTTTTCGTGTGTAAATAATTTTCAATTAAATATCCGATATTGAGATCAAAAGGCAGAGCCATCTTTCATTTTATTTATCAAATAAACAAACAACAGACAGACGGACAACAGTCGTTTTGTTTTTTTTTTCTGTTTTTCTTACATCAACTAAATATAGAACGAAAGAAAAAGAAAAAAAAAACTGACTTGTTTTTATTATTTTTTTTTTTTTTTTGTTTTGTTTTTTTTGTCAATATCCAAATAATAAATATGAATTGATGGGAAGGAGAAAAAAGAAAAGAAAAAAAAGCTAATGTGTTTTTTTTGTTCCGATTAGATGAATAATCAAGTAAAACATTTTTATGATTGTATTTTCTCTTATTCCTATTTATAATAAATGTTTCTATATATAGGATAATGATAGAAGAATATATTTTATTGACTGAATAAATCAATCAATAATAATTGAATTAAATCTTTAATCGATCTATAAATAAATGTTTATTGTTGATATTCATTTCTAGATATTTGATTTCAACTAAACAAATTTACAAGAAAATATTTGAAAAAACAAAAAAAAACAAATAATGAGTGCAGATCCTAATAGTGGAAAAGATAAAGAAAAAATCTTTCCATCATTTACTGAACTTCGTATTTATCCATCATTTACTGAAATTCGAGAAAAATTCAATGCACCACAAGTAAGATAAATATTTAATAAAATAAATAAATTATTTTATTTCGTTTTAAAAAAAGAATTTTAAAATGTATTTTCCACGTGAAGTTTATGATCAAATAGTTAATGGAAGTCTTTGTGTTGAAGGAATATCCGTAAATAGTCAAAATAGTGTAACTAAAGCAAATAATTTAGAAAATCAAATTGTTTTTGTTCGTCGTCCACGTGAAGAACCAATTGAATGTTTAGTTATTCGACCAAATGATTTATTATTAAAAGAGGTTAAAACAGGTAGATTTATTCGTGCACAACATCATGAACTTGAATATGTTAATATACCTGAAGAAGAAGGTCAAGAAGTTACTTTTGCTTTAAAACAACCTGGAGAAGCAACACTTTCATATCTTATTCATGGTATATTTAATTATTTTTAAGAAAATAAAATCATTGTTTATTTTTATTTAAATAAAATAAACTCTTAGGAATAACATGGTCACCTCGTTATAATTTAAAAGTTGAATCAGATGGTCATCTATTTGAAGCATGGGCTGATATGACTAATAATACTAAACGAGATTATAAAATAAAACGTACTGAATTATTTGGTGGAGATGTTAATCTTCAAGAAAGTCGAAATTCTTCTCAAAATTATGCATATGAATGTTGTTGTATGGAAAAATGTTGTTGTTCATCTGTACCACCAGCTGCACCAACAATTGAATCCGAAGGTGAATTAGCAGGTATTTATTGGTATTCAATTGATCAACCATTTATTCTTATACAACAATCAACATTTTCACTTCCATTTGTTAAACCAAATATAAAATTAGAAAAATATGCAGGTTTAATTTATCATTTTCAAGAAAGAACAGAAAAAGGAAAATTTCAAAGAAAATATAGAATTGAATCCGATAAATTTTTACCTAAAGGTACAATTACAATTCGAGAAGATGGAAGAGTTGTTGGACAATCACATTTATGTGATATATCCCAAGGTGAAAAACAAGATTTAGATTGTGGAAATGATCCTGATGTTCGATATACACGTGATTGTAAAGTTTTATCACAAAAACGTGATTCAGCTTTATATTTAATTAATTTAATAATTAAAAATTCTAAAATAAAATCAATTAAATATGAATATAAAGAAATAATATCATCAGCGAAATTTACAATAACACCTAAAAATGATAATCAACAAATAAATAATAAAATTCAATTAATTAGTGAAGGTTTTCAAATTCTTAATGAAGAATTACAACCTAATCAAGAACAAACATTTAAATATGAAATTTTACTTGAATATAAAAATAATCAAGAACAATGTCAACCTATTTATCAAAATAATGATCAATAATTTCATCAGTTTTTTCTTTTTTTCTTTTTCTTTTTATTATTATTCCTAATATATAATAGATATATTTACTCTTTAATTAGAATACAAAACATTTTCAATATTATTCTATGCTTCATTTTATTACGCATTTTATTTTTATTTTCTTCAATAAAATTTCTTTATATTCAATCGACAAATAATATATATATATATATATCTAGATTTTTTTATTTCACTATTAACATTAATCAGAATAGAGATTGTTGACAAAGTTTTAAATTTATTTTCTTATGTTTATAGATATATATATGCAACGATAAATCTCAATATTATAATAGAAAAACATTAAAATAAATATTTAATATTGTTCTTAATTGTTGTCTTCGTGAAAAAATTTACAATCGAAATGTCAAAATCATTTTCTTTTTTATGTCTGAGGAGGAATTAACAGAATCATTAAAGTGAAATATGTATCCTTGTTAGTATTAAATATCAGTCAGATTTTTAGCAAAATAAAAAATTTGAGAAAGAAAAACAAGAAAAATAAATAAAAATATGTTAGTTATCAGTATGGTTGAATAATGAATAGAGTATATATTTAATCTGTTAACAAAATATGTTCGATAGATACAAGTGAACAATTAAACATTATTTATTCATTTTTATATTGAAATCGTTGTTGAATTCAATTTGAGAAAACTATCTTTCAAGTTTAAATAAGAATATTAAGAAAATAAAAAATAGTTTAAAATTGAATTATTTTCAAATTCGAAAGATAATAGACAAAAACACACACAATGTTCACTTTTATGAAATTTTGTTTAAACATTTAGCAATTTTAATTGTTAACTTGTCTATATTTGATATATTCTATAAATAGATAAAGAAAACAAAATTCTCTCAATCAATCTATGTTAGAAATAGTTCATTTTTAAAATTTTTCTTTGTTTGTTTGAGAGTAAAAGTTGAAAATTGACTCGAATATATCTTATATTCTGTATTAAAAATAAAATATATTCAATTATTAACAATAATAAATCATTATTTTTTATTTTTATTTCAATTAATATTTGTTTTAAGAGATAAATTCTATCTATTATAGATAGATTAGTTTTTGGAAATTTATTAAATTTTTTCTAAATTATATATTATCAACCAAAGAATTATTTTCATAAATAAATCAGTCGAAATCTAAATAATGAATAGACATTTTAGAAAAAGAAACGTTTATCGAGATCTATACAAAACAAATATGTTTTTTCGTGGTTGAACGCGTCTCAACAAAAATAGTTAATTATCATTAAATTTATTCAATATCTATTTAATTCTATCGACAAAAACATAAAAAGAATTTAATGATTTGATTAAGTAGATTTTCGTATATCTATCAGAATTTAAAAATAGCAAGAGAATATATTATTCAGAGAAAAAACTAACTTGTTCAAGATCAAATCAGAGTACCGAGACATATAAATGTTATTCATCACATCATTTACGGCTCATAAATAATTCCTTTTAGATTGCATTTCGATTTGGTAAATTGTTTTTACTGTTTTTTCTTTTATTTCTCTTTGTAGAATACATTTATTAAAATAGATTCATAAACTAATACTGAAATTAACTACTTAATACGATTTAAAATATAAAATTTAACTTGTGCCCTGCTTAACTAATAGAGTTTTAAACTGAACTATTTTTTAATCAATAATAGATAATCGAATAAAGATAGTTACTCTATGACAAGATATTCAATTGTGAACTTATATTGAAAAACTCCTAAGATATGATCAAATTCGTATGAATAATGTCTGAAGTTGATGTCATCACGAAACTGAATTTCTTCAATCGAATGTTAACTGATAAAAAGCATCGAGATAAATGACACAATGATAGAATGCGACGCACACAATCTTATTCTTGATTTTTGTGAAATTGAAACAAGATTTGATCAGATTCGATAAAGATTTCAAATCAGTTAATATTGATGAAAAAAACTATCTTAAAGAATAAATTAATCTGTAATTAATCAAATATAATTGTCTTATTTATAATTGTTTGACTGATAATAGCAATGATGATTAAATGTAAATTCCTGGAGTAACAAGTCAACAATCGATTATTGATAGGATGTTTTTAGTTTTTTTTCAAGACATTAAAAAGATAATCTAAATGATTATTATTAAATTGATGATGAAGAAATATATTCAACTTGATTAAAACTAAAAACTAATAAATAATCATTATTTTCTAAATTTTTCTAATATAATAATATTAGATATTTTCATTCGAGATATATTTTCTCTAAATTTTCATTATTAAATAGATAAACAAGATTAATTTAATATATATAAGATAAAACCTATTAAATAAATCGAATATATATTCGTTTTGATAATTATTTCTTAATATTTTATTCATAATGAAAAATAAAATAATCATTCGTCGTTTAACATATTTTAAAATAAATTTATTTTTTTCTGTATTTAAGAAAATTCTAAAGAATTATTAAATAAGATATTAAATATATAAATCTACTTCAACAATCAATTTTGTTTAGTTGTCTCATTTAATATTTATTCGAATAAAATCAAAAATAAATATTCTATTTCATAATAAAATAAAACAAATTCAATATGATTTTTTAATAAAAACAAAAAAAAACGTAAACAAAAAACGTTGTTTCATCATATTATTCAATTGATTATGTTTAAATTTATTCAAAAATACATTGAAATAATAGATTGTATAAAATGATCATTTTCTTCACTATAAAATCTCTAAATATAATTTAAAATGTAGCTTAAATTGACTCTAAAATGCATGTTTGTTTTCCTGGTATGATCATCAATCTAGTGTTCGAAAGTAAGTCATTATTCTTAAGATGCTACTTATTATATTCCTACAATATATAAGATTTAAAAATAATATCTATTAAATGAGTTCATATACAAGTTTTTAATTGGACTTTTCTATTATATTAAAATAATGGAATTTTTCATTTATATTCAATTATTTTTAAACGAATAAATAGATATTAAAAAATAAGAAAAGAAAATTCTATTTACTTTCGAAGATAATAAACAAGATATTCGTATAAATAATTTTATTTTTGTTTCTAAATAAATATATGATATAATATTATCTATTAATATACAATGTAAATGATTAAGTGTAACAATAGATTATATTTAAATATTCAATATATAATAATTAAATTAATCTAGATAATTATATTAAGACTGATTTTTTAAAATCTTTTTATTCTTCTATTAAATGTTTTCTTTTTGAATATTTTTGTTATAATAAAAATATTTTGTTATATAAATGAAATTAGAAAAAAAAAGTTGGTTTCGATAGAATTTAAAATAATTGTCAATCAGTATCAATGAGATAAATATATTCTATTATTAAACAATAATCGATATTCTATGTCAAATAATTCTTATTAAATTCTAAATTAAATAATAATAATATCGATTTTAGGAAATTTTTAGCTCAATTTTGGTTTTTTGTTACTAATTAAATTGAATAAGAGATTTATATTTATTTGTCTTTGATAAAGAAAAATAAAAGTGGAATAAATCGTATGTCTATCGAATCGAACCAATATTTGATTAAAGTTAACAAAATCTCCAAATAAATAGATTATATTAAATGAATATTATAATCATAATAATGAATATATTATTAAAAACAATTTAATTGTTTAAATGTCAAGATGAATAATAATTAATTATTATTTAATTAATTAAAAAAGCGTTGTTGTTGTTGTTTTTTTTCAATAGTATTTATAAAAAAGTAAAAAATGTGATAATCTTTCGTTGTTGTCATTAATTGTCAAAAATAAATAATATAATTTATCTTTTATTGTTTAAGAATTTAAAATCAAAATAAAATCTTATCGAAAGATAAATGAATAAATAGTTAACTAGGATTTAATTATCGATAAATATTTATTTGATTTGATTTGATTTCTATATTGAATTAAATTATAGATTAGTATTTTAAAAATGGCTTTATTATAGAATAGATTGTTTTATTGGTTTTATCTGTTGAAAAAAAAACAAATTGTTGATTTACAAAGAAAAAAAGAAGATTTGAAAAAGTGTTTTGAATTATCTATGATATATTAAATATAAAATCATCTTTAAAAAATTCGAAGAAAATTTCTGTTTTTTTCTTATTCTCTTATCTTCGATAAGAAACTCGATGAGTAAAAGATTTTTTTTTTTCATTTATTTAATTCATCATATAAACGTAAATAGGTTTTGATTTTATTTAAATATTTATATTAAATTGAATATTATTAATAACTAATTTTCTATTCGAATGATTTGTCAATAAACTTATTATATATAAATATGAATAAATCATCTATTATAATTCATTATCAGACGATTTAGTTATTTCGATATATATTTATAAATGTAAAAAAAATAAAAATCTATTCGATTTAATTAAGATAATTTCATCAGAAATTTTTCACTAAACAAAATCTTAATGGAATAAATCTAATTATGTTATCATTGAATTGTTTCCAATCATTTGACATTGATATATATATGAAAGAAATGTGTTTTGAGCACCAAATGAACAGAACAGTACAAAAGGTAGTATAAATAAAGCTTTAAACGAATTAAGATTTCAGTTGATAGGTACTTTACTATTAAACTGTGATAATCTCTACTCATATTGATTAATTTAATGACAAATCTTAAATAATCTAATTAATTTGAGTAATGATTTTTATATAAAATATGTGTAAAACAAAAGTAAAAATTACCATAGAAAAAACATGTCAATAAAACAATATAAAATTTTTTATTTTGTTTTCTTTTGTCTGATGACATTATTTATTTTCTTATTTCATATATAAATAAATTTAGTGCTCATTTCACTCTTTTTTTTGTGCTGTTTTTGGTGGTGAAAATACTCCCCACCCTATATGTATATATAAGTGAATGTTGATCGATTGAACACATAAAATGTGTTGTGTCATATCTGTGTGTTTGTTGTTTGTTTTAATTTAAAATAGAAAGAGAGAATTAAACCATAGTAACGATCACACCCTTTTTTTTTCGTTAGTTGAAACTGGCAAATGTAACCAATGTTTTTTTTTCTTTTCTCTTATTTTGAGAGAAAAAAAATGTACATCTAGTTTTTAAGTAAATCTTAAACAAATAAATCGTTAATAAAAGAGCAAGTTTTTATATAAAACGAGCGTTGGTCGTCGTCATATGATTTTTTTTATAGAAAAAAAAAGATGGTTCGTTTTTCTTATTTTTATCTTAAAGTCTGATTAAACAAATAAAATATATCTTCTATTCTGATCAATATGAATATTATTTATCAGTTGTTATTCCGATAAGTTCAATTATTTATTAGTGAAACAAATTAATTATTTCTCGACGATTATACATGAGTCATGTTCTTTTCCGTTTAAAGCATTTTTTTGCTTCTTTTTTTTTCTACCAAATAAAAAAAAAAAAAGATGTTTGTTCTAGTTATGTTCATTGACTAGAAAAGAAAAAAGAATCGGTTCTTACGTCAGCAAAGAGGAAAGAAAAGAAAAAAAGCGGAGAGTGAGAAAGAATAGTTTATATTGATTTTGATTATTAAATGAGTATTGATCTAATCAACATCATATATAGATGTAAAGGCAAGTTTTATTTCCTTAACTATTGATTTTCTTCTCGATATAAATATATCATATTAAACAAATAATCAGTATCATTTTATTGATTTATTAAAATGTTTCAGAGACAAAATATCTAAGATAAATATAATTTTTCTTATTCATTTGATTAAACTATAATGACAAAGAAAATAAATAATTGACAATTAGATTTTCTTTTTATATTGATGATAATAATAATAATAATAATAATATATAGGTATATTGTATTGATCAAATAAAATAAATATTCTATGTTTGATTTTTTAGTTAAAATCTAAAATAAAAACAAATTTAAAACTAATAAAATAAAATAATATATGTTAGAATGATGATTTTTTAGTAAATTAAATGTTAAATATCGATAGATTTTGTTAAAATGAATAGAAATTTCTTCATTGAATATTTGTGAAATAAATAATTATTTTATTTTGAATAAAATCCTATGTAAGACAATCATTCTTTACTATTTATATCTCTATTATAAAGACAATTCTTTATTTAATATTGTTTTTCTAATGATTCACTTCTTTTTTTTTTTATTTGACTTGTTCCTACTCTTTCAATCATTTCTTTTTTAAAGTAAAATTTTTTTATTCTTACCTTTAACAATAAATCTTATCATTGAAATAATTATTTTATTGACAAAATAAATTTGTTCTTGTTGTTGATCATATCGGTATTAGATATCAATTAGGATTAATAATCTGAAAAAAATATTGATTATTGAATATATATATATATATCGGGGTGCTCAACTTGACTGATACCCCAAGATAATGGACAGAAAACAATATT
>CAJNOP010001559.1:0-28235 GCA_905250075.1 Rotaria sp. Silwood1 | reverse complement strand
GAGACTTCAGAGACTTCAAGAGACTTTATGAGGATTCATAAGACTTCAGGAGACTTCAAGAAACTTCAGAAGACTTCAAAAGACTTACAAGACTTCATGGGACTTCATGGCTGAAGTCTTCGCTATTTCCCCCTTGGTAGAAAATAAATAATAAAATATAATATTACATTATATTTAATTAATTGTTGATGTTTCGGTCAAAATTGATCTTCAGAATGTTGTTGTTATATGTATGGAGATGGTATTCTTTTATGTCTAGGTATTTGTTTTTTTACTTTACTTGACTTCAATAAATATTGGTATAGACGAGAAAGCATAAATGTCGTCTCGTATCAGTATTACCGTCTTGTAGTTTCCGTACGAGCATCATCATAGTCAATAAAAGGAAAAAGAAGGAACATACAGAAGAAAGAATACCATCTATCTACATTTAAGAAGGTCAATTTTGATCGAAACATCAATATTTAATTCAAATATAAGTTAATATTTTATTATTTATTTCGTACTAATTTTTGAATTTATTATTTATTTTACTCTAATTTATAATTATTTTAATATATTAATTACATATATAGTTTTATCTTTTATTTAATCAAATATATTAACTTATATAGGAAAAGAAATAGGTTTTGTTAAAATTGAAAATAACACATTATCTTTTCGTTTTAGAAATGGTCGTGAGCGTAGTCAATCTGCAGATCGAGGACAGAGCTAGTTTTCGAAAGACTTTTTTTGTGTAATTTTCTTGTAAAATTTATTTATTTTTTTGTTACTTTTGTATATTTCATTTACATGTCAATAAAAATGATGAACCAATGTATATTCTCTAATTCACCACTAAAATACGCAGTTGATTTCATTGAAACGTTTACAAATGATATGAGAACAGTTTACAAAAGTGGTTTTGAAGAATGATTCCATATCTTTATAATAACCTTCGTTCGATATACCGAAGGCAGTGAAGTTGATTATTTTAAAAAAAAGATTTAGTAATAAATGTCTAAATCTCATTCGATCTAATCATTAACTTGATTCAAAGATACAATCTTTTCCCTGTGACCTACACATATTATTTATTGTTTTGCATTTCATTACTGAAACTTTCTTGTATTTCTTTTTTTTCGTATTCATTATGGCATCTTTATTCTTATGTGTTGCTTGTACATTTCAGAATGAACAGAAACTGTACCAAAAAGCATTTTACGTTCGAAAAACAAAAAGAAAATTTTGAACTTGCAGTGAATTCTAAATAGAATAAATTTCAATTAATATAAATCTTTTGATTGAAAAGAAAAGCAATGAATTTCTTACTAAATAGAAATGAATCGAATATTTTTTTTTATAAATAGAAAAAGAAAGAAAATATTTAAAATTGAATTTAAATTGATCTATTTTCTTGGAACATTGAAGCTATATGTGATATTTCAATTAATTTTATTTTTATTTAATTAAAAAAGAGTCAACTTTGAATGTGAAGTTGGAGTAGTTTTTGAGATAATATTCTATAAAGTTCAATATTGATTGAACATTGCCATAGAAGATAAATGGTTAGCTATTATATTAAAAGAAATTCTATCTTTGGAAATATTAACATAGAATAGTGTTTATACTATTCATAAGGGAAATAATTTAATTCTATAAAACTTCGCATTGATTAGATGTATATAGTTTTGGTGCTGGAAGACGATTTATTTCTGAAACCTCGATGTACAAACAATTGATTGTTCTTCAATATTGATTTCTTTTAGTCTAAAACGTATTATTGCTTATACTTTTTTGTTACTGACTAGATGCGGCATCTCTTTTTTATAGAATTATCCAATAAATAAAAAGTATGAGAAGACATGGAGAAGAGAAAGTGTCTTCTAATTAACAAGATGTTATATAAACGAATTAAGAAAGAAAAACGATGCTTCTTCGTCCTCGTGGATGGGAACAAATAGTGAAAATAAAAACAAAACGTTCAACAGTTATTTCTATTCTTCGATGGACACTTCTTCGTCATGTAACTCAATCACTTGATCAAATAAATGATGAAGATACAAAAAAGAATATTCTTTGGGAAGAAATGTATTGGTTAAATCAATATTGGGCTCAACCTGTACCAAAATCAAGTATAGCTCCTAAATATTGGCAAAGACTTTTTATTACTAAATCACTTAATATTAGACGTGATCTTTATGAGTAAGTTAAATAAATAAAAGAATTTTTTTTTCTTTTTTATATATTGATTTTTAAGATATTTATGTGATGAAGAAGCACGAAGAGAACGTCTTCGATTTCGAATGGAAAAAAGAAAAGAAATGCTTGCTACTATATCAGATTCTAATCGTTTAGAATCTCTTTTTCATCAAACAATATTTGCTACATTAGATATGAAATATAATCCACAACGTTGGCTTAATCTTTATGCATTAGCAAGAGCAGCACGATTAGGAGATTTTTTTGTTATTGATGGTGGTTTTGAATTTGCTCATGCTCGTCATTCATATTTTTCATCACTTGTTCAAAGAGTTTTTCGTTGTTTTAAACATATTGATCATTTTCATTCACCAGCTTATATTATAATAAGTGATCTTTCACATAATTTTCAAACATGTAATCATCTATTACCACATGAACATTCAACTTATTTTCATTCAACAAGAGATTTATATATTGATTTATTTGATAAAGATCGTTTAATTTATTTAACACCTGATTCACCTAATGAAATGACACATTTTGATCATGATGCTGTTTATATTCTTGGAGGAATTTATGATGATGAAAATAAAGAACCTTTAACATATCAAAAAGCTATTAGACAAAATATTCGTCATCAAAAATTACCATTAGAAAAATATCTTACGTAATTATCATTTTATCAAAATATTAAAAACCTTTTTGTCATTTTAAATTTCTATTTTTTTGTTAGGTTTCATTCAACATCAAGTCGTGCATTAGCTTTTCATGAAGTTTATAATATATTATTAACATTAAAACATACAAATAATAATTGGATAAAAGCATTTCGTTATGTTCCAAAAAGAAAAATTGCTACTCGAATCGAAGAAGAAGAAGAACTTGATGATGATGATGATGATGAAAAACTTGAATCAGTGACATCTTGTTAGAATAGTAACTTTCATTAATCTAGCCATATTTGTTTTTTCAACAAAATAAATTTGTTATTCAAAGCAGGATAAAATCGACACTACTTACCATATAAGATCGTAAAGATTGCCAATGCTCTAGAATCTTCTGGAAAAGAAATCTTCATCTTTAGCTTTTGTTTAATGAATTTAATTATGGTTTCAATAAAAAATGAACTAAGAATGTGAATAAAGAATAATTTTTATTTACGTTAAATAACTTTTATATTTCGCAGTAAAAGGCAAAATACAAGGTTTTTTTAATTAAAGATTTTGTAGACTTTCTTAGAAAATTTATCTAGCATAAAGTCCAATGACGGCAACATCTTAAATAAATGCCATACAAAACTTTTATTAGGAAATTTATAAAGTCTATTACTTTGTAGTACAAAGTTTAAAAATTGTTTAAATTACAAAATTAATTTTTTATTCATTTCTTAAAAATAATGTCATGATACAAATTCCAGTTTCATTATACATAGTCATTCTTCAATCAACATAGTGATAGCGGTGGTGAGAAAAAAAATAACATTCTCTGTTTTTGGTTCTTTGACTTCATAACATCTGAGAGATATGCATTTCGCTGGCTTCGAAAATTTTCACGTTATCTGCTTCATCATACGGTATTAATTTTATGTTTACAATCAAGTTATCAGAAGCATTTAATTCCTAGATAAAAAAAAACAGCAATCGTTTCCGGCAAGAAACTATATTTTCCTCAAACTTTCCGCCAACAATTCAAGGATCCGAAAGCTGGCGATTGTCCTGGTTTGCGATGCATCTGATAATTTATAATCATTTCAAATGAAACTCTATCGATTAGTAAATAGGATTAATATTATATTAATATTGTATATGAAAATTCATCTAGTTAAAAATAGACAAATTAGTTTGAAATTTATCTTCACATTCACATACATCTATCCATGAGAATGAGATGGTACATTTACTGATAACATTAAAACTAAGATGTTCATTCTGTCGATAGCTTTATTTCCACTAGAAAATATCGAACTAATCGAAAACATTATTTTAATTTCAGAAAATATTTAATATTAGAGAAGTATGCTACAATCTACTGATAGTTTAAAAGGACTCGTTCTATTAAACAATTTGCATGACAAAGATCCGTTAAAATATCAAGTAAGGATAATCGACAATGTTCTGTTACATTCTGTATTTCGAATATTTGAAGTTAAATATAGATTTTATTATTCTCTAGATTTATTTGACTGAATAAATACAGAAATCTCTTTATAAACATATTTGGAATAAGAGGAAAAACCGTAGAGAAAAAATGACAAAAAAAAATTGAAATAAAGCTACCGAATTGTACAAGAGCAAAATTCTTAACAATATGTAATAATGTTGATCATAAAGCGAATTTCATCATTATAATCATAGATTGAATACCATTTCCCAAAAGTAAAACATTAATAATCATTCACAAAGATAGCATTAGTACGATGATGACTTAACTCTAACACCTAAACGAGCATATATTTTATTAACTCTAATTTTTTGGCTAATAAGTACTTACCAAGAGGTTCTTTTGCTGGCTTTTCAACATCATGATTTGACAACATAAACTTTGTTAAATTTGATTGAATTTGTGACATTGGTTTCTTTAAATCGTTAAGTTTTTCAATTTTTTTTTGAAATTCTTCAATGGCTTGAACTCTTTTTTTCAAGTAAACATCATTGGTATGTCATAACGTATCACATCGAGTGGATATTTTTAAAAAATATATATGATATACTTTTTTGTGTTTCTTATTTGATTTCATTTTTTTCCCTTCTCTTGAGTTCGAAATAAAAGGTTGAAATGAATTTTCCAAGAATAATGGAAGGAATAATAATAGTCACAACGAATGCTAACGGAAAATTTTGAGTTTCAGATTGCAGAACAGTTCAGTCTATAAAGGATGCAATTTATCTTACTTCAAACTTTACAACATATAAGTATATTTGAGAGTCTATTAATAGCGTAAGTCATTCTGAATTTATTTTTTCTGATTCTAAATAAACGTACTTGATAACAACTTTGCTAAGCATGTATTTTTTAAAATCTGCTTATAGTGTAGAACTATTATTTTAGAATTAAAAACGTAAGCAAATAATCAGAAACAATAAAGATGTTAAATGTAATATATATAGCAAATGTACTTAATAACAAATCTCTTCTGATAATAAAAGGTGATTGCTATCTGTAAACGGTGTATCGATCTAACAATTATTTGAGTTAATTTTAAAGAAAATTATATCGAATAGCCGACTTCACTATCAAATTACTTACGTGTAGAAATATCTCTTGTTATACTTAAAGCAATTTTACCAAATATTCAAAAAGTTCATAAAGACTAGTGTTTATATTTTTTGACTCGTCAATATCGGGCATTAAAAAAAAAATTCCGATAATGGATGAATGTATTTAAGTTCAGAGTTTCGAGAAACAATAAGAAGTATGATATATAATTAGCTCGAATTAAATAATTTTAATCGGTTTATATAGATATACTTGACTTCTTGTTTTATAAAACAAATTTCGTTATTGAAAATTTTCTACATTAATTATGTTACGCTACATAACTGATAATAAATGTCTATGAATCCCAATAATTTTTGATGTTCTTATCAACTATTCTAATTGAACACAATGATTCTTTCGCTGCTCAAAAATTGTTCGCGTGTAGTGATGTATAACATGCACTCTCCTCTTATAATTGATGACTTTCATGTATGAGGGAACTAATAATCGATATCCATTTCCAAGGAATTATTACAACAATGTTGATAATTCCTCAACAGATTAGGAATTCCTATTTCTTAGTTCTTAGGCACTGCTAATTACTTGAGGCCTACCAAGACTAACACCGACAGTATCATAATTCTATATAGAAAGCGTGAGAAAAATTCCTCTCCATATGCATTGGTAGCACTAAATGTTCTCTTGATGTCTAAATATTTAATTACGCAATACTTGATGAACTTCTTAGAATAGTTCGTGCATGTATTTTGTTTTATTACAGCAAGAAACTAAATTTACTTGAAGATTATTTTAATTCAATTCTTGAAATGGAAGTCCTGATCGTAATTGTCATTGATTGGGATACATCTATTATAGTTTTTTTCTGAAAAGCTAAGAACAATGACTAAGATTACTAATTAAATGAGAAATTAGAGAGAAATGCTTGTATGTTATTAATAGCGACTAGACCAACATCCGCAGTACTACACGCACTATGACAATCTCCAAGAACATTAAGCATTAAAAGATGAACCTCAAATGCAACATACTTTCATGTTGTCAGCTGTTGGAGCCATGTTTTTTTTTCTCTTTACAATAAAGAATATTAAATAACAAGAATAACAATGCACTGCATTGAACTATCAATCATTTTCTGAGTCGATCTGCTTCCAAAAATTAAAACGACAAAGTGCGCTGTATTCAACATTTATTTTCTTCTTTACTATTCCAACAGATTCAATTAAACTAAGCGTTTATTTTCTTACCGTATTTCTAAATGATTGAGTAAAGGAATGCTGAAGAAATACGTTTACGTCATCTTTCACATTTGAATCTCTTAGAGATTACAGTAACAGTTCAAATATAATTAAATTGAAAATGAGCGAGTTCAAATTTCTTTTTTTGCCGTTGACAGGTAAACTAGTTTTATAAGTATTGTATTTAAAAATTGTCGAACTGTTTATATTATTTGATGTAGAAATAATTTCTGTTTTTTTTTTGTTGAGACAAATCTAAATGTCATAGCTTATAGAGTTGTATATAGAATTTCAAACACATTTTACATGTCTTTATTAATGATTGTAAAAAAAAACAAAAATCAAAAGACATTTTTCAATAAAAAAAACAAACATCAATGTTCAAACAAACCACATATTATTTTGAATTTTATTATTTAATATTACAACTCTAGTTTCAATATCATTTAATGAAATATTGTCTGATCGATCAGATTCATCATCACTAAATATAAAAATTAAAATAGAGAAGAACAAAAAAAAATGTTCTTTCACTAACTTTTCTTCATTTTGATCAAGATTATCACCAAATTTAAACATACGAGCAGCACGTGCTGCCAAATCTGCATAATGAACTGGAGCTGGAACTGAGACTGATTTTGTACAACGAGCATCCGTATGACATAGCTATTTTTAAAATTTATAAAATATTTATTCAATAAATATATTTATTTGAAACAAAAATTCATACCCAATAAGTAAGTTGTTGAATGTCATCACTACTAAAACCATTTTCATCATGAAGAACATGATACAGTGCTGGACGAGATGTACCCATACTATTAACAAAATTAATTGAATTTAATCATTTTAATGGGCAAATAAAGACTTACATAGCCGCTTGGGAACATAAATAGAAGTCAAATTGTGATGGATGTGTTATATCTTGATCAATAACTGTGCCTGCTTCTATATTATTTGTATATTGACCATCATATGCAAAGAAACGTGTATGATGTTTTTTCTTAACAATTACAAATGTTAATCTAGGTAATTGTAAATTTCCATATACAACTAAACATACGCAAAAATAAACAATTTTCAAAACAAAAAAATTAAATTTACCTCGACAAGCATTTTTTATTTTATTTATTTCATTATCAAGTACTTTTTGAAATTGTCCATCATCAACACCATCACGATAAAAAACAATTCGATTAGGCAAACGATTTCCACATGTACGTGAAAAAACTTGCAGTAATTCAATAACTATTTTATCTAGTTCTTTGATAATTTCTACTGAACAACGACCTATTTTTGGATATTCTTTAAGAATAAAAAAAAGACTTTTTGTTTTCAAAGATTAATTAACGAATAAAGGAAAACATACGTTCAGCAAGACGTGCTACATAACGACTACAAGTTGGATCACATGAACCAACAACAGCTGCTATTGATGGTTGATCAGGTGAACAAGTTGTATGAGTAACCTAAAAGAAAAAAAACAAAAATTTTTTGTTTTTTTGATTAAACAAATATCTTACATCCGCACCAAAGAACATAAATAAATCTTCATGTGATGAACGACTAAGTGCTGCTTTTAAATTAACAATACCATTGATACCACCGATTTTTGTATTTATTTTTTGACTTAAATTTTGAACATCTAAAAATAATATCGTTACAAAAAGAAAAATAAAAAATAACAAAAATCTTTACACATGCGATATTTGCCAGCATTTCGTTGAAGTGATTGAAAACTGACACATTGAGTAGTTACACCAAGTGTTTGATTACCCCATTGTTTAACAGATTCATATACTTCCGGTAGAACATTATTAAGAACAACAATAGCTATTTGCCAATTTTCATTACAAGCTATTTTCATTGCAGTTTCAATATCTTCACTTTGAGGAGATTTTGCCATAGTCTTTGGTGTTGATTTAAATAACAAACCAAAGTCAGCCAATAGCTAAACATTATTTTTCCAATTCAATAAAATAATGATAGATAATGAAAATTTACTTGTGGAAGTTGATTTTGAAAATCAGTTAAAATATTAATAATATTTTGATCAGGTTTTGGACCAAAATAAATCATTCCCCATTGATTAATGATTGGACTAGTATAAAATCGATTTCGTATTGACCATTTTCCTACAGCAACATGTTCAGCAACTTCATTGTTTTTTTGTCCACGATATTTTACTTCCGGTGGTGGTAAAATACGAGCTAAATCATATTAATAAATTAATAAATAGAATCTTAAATATTAATTTACCTTTTATTTGCATCATTTCATTTGTATCTACTTTAATATTTAATGTTTGTAAATATATATCTGATTGAAAATTTCTTTCTCGTACAATTTTCATAATTTGATCATATCGTTTATCTGGTTTAATAATTGTTGTTTTTGAGACTAGAGCACGTTGAACACTATCAAGTGGTCTTAAAGCACGTTCCCATTCAACAATCTATTAAATATAATTATTAATATACATATATTTATTGATTAATTTTACCTTAACAACTTCCATTGGTAACCAATTTGCTTTTTCTCCATTACCATTTCGAGCATCAACACAAGGAAGATGAGGATATTTTAATGGTTTATATTTTTTGGCAAAATATTCAGCTACACTAATTGATTTTTTCAATTCTACTGTTGATTGATCATTATGGGGATCATCAAGTGTTAATTCATTTTCAGTTTTTACAGTTGTTGTTGTTGTTTGATCTTTATCAGATCGAAGATTGAATGTCAATTGATTTGCAGATTGACCAAAACCTTTTACTCGATATCGAAGAGGACGACCAGCATGTGTTGTTTCAACTATATTAAAAGAAAAATTTTACTTTATAAAAAAAAATAAGTTCAAATATACTTGGCAAATTTTTAAAAAGTTGTTTTATTCCTTCGATTTCAGTTGCTGTAATTTTTTTAGTAATATCATTTCGTAAATATTTACAAGAAAAATCAACAAAATTTAATGGTAAATAAAAACATGTAAATGCTAAATTAATATTTAACGTTGGACCAGAATGTGTAAGACATAATGCTTGATGAAATCCATTAGCCATACCACGTCCATCACCTTAAATTAAGTTTTCTTAAAATAAATACAAAATGTTAATATAAACAAAAAAAAAAAACTTACCAAGATCAATAAGTTGTTGATGTCGACTATAGAAATTATTTCGTATACAAACAAGATCATTACGAATACTTTGTTTAAATAATGTTTCAATAACTCGTATAGGATCTCTTGGTTTTATTTCAGTTCGTCCATTAATAAAATCAAATATATCACGAATTTTTTCTTGTCGAACAAGATTCAATACTTTAAATTCAAATATTTTATTTTCATTATTTATTTTTATTTGAATACGAATTGGTTTTGTAAAATCTGTTAATAATTCTCTTGTATATAAATTTTTACCTTCGTCATACCTAATATCATATTAATAAAACAACTTGTTTCTAATTTTAATTTGAAAAATAAAAATAAACAAGAAAAACTTACCAAACAATAGGAAAATTTTTTTCTTTCTTAGCAAGTTCTTTTAATGTTTGCCAACGTTCATCTTTTCGTGCTGAACATAAATTTCCATCTCGACGAATCATTGAAATTTCAATATCATATTGATTAATAATTGCATCATCAATTGATACACGAAAATGATTCGTATATATTTGAATGGATTTACCTACTTTACCATATTCATCAGGACGATGAATTGGTTTTAGTACATCTGTATCAGGAACAGCTGAATATAAAATTCGACGTCGATATGATGGACGAGTAGTTTGAGAACGTGCTCCACTTATTGATTCAGATCCCATTGAAAGTTTACTCATTGATTCTGTTACTGTTGGATATTCACTTTGAGAACGTTCAGATACTGTTGTAGTACTTGTAGCTGGATTATTCCAGACTGATTTTGGAACAGTTGAGCCTGTTGCTCGAGCTTAATGAAAAATAATAAAGAAAAATTATAAATTTATTATTAAATTAATCTTACAGGAACGTTTGGACATGTTGTTTAATTATCAATGCCAAAGGTACTGATAGAAAATAATTAATTTCTAATAAAAAAATATTTTATTAAAATAAGTTTAATTTTCTTTTGTACATCTGTTTAAAAAAAAAATCTTCAGCTTTATATACTCAACAAATACATCATTTTTCTCACAGTAAAAATTTTTCCATGATGACCAAAATCTCCACTACATACATGAAGTAAATAATACCATACTGGGAAAAAAGAAAGTAAATATTTTCAAGGTAAATAAAGTAATCGAACAGAACAGAACAAAACAAAAATATACATACTCACATGTTAAAGATCATAGTTTTCAAATGACAAACAAAAAAAAAACAACAACAATTTTACTTCAAAATAAGACTATACTTTAGTATTAAGTTGACATTATGATTTATATTAGATAGATAAAATAACCGAATAAAAGATATTTTTTTGTATACTTAATAACACATGCTATCAGCTTAAGAAAAAAATAAAAAACCCAAAATTATACGAGCCCAGCATTCTTGCACGTACTGATAAACAAGTTAGGTATTTAAACATATTCTTATCAGTCGACCCTTGATATCATTCAATAAAATTATTTGACTAAGTTTTCATATTGTTTAGAATTCAACGAGGTTACAAATAATTAATATTATATTAAAAACAATATGACAATAAACAAAAAGAAAACGTACAATATTTATTAAAATAAACAGATGATAAAATAGGTTGTCTCTCTTTTCTTTTGAAAAGATTTGATAAAAAAGATATTTATTAGTTTAAATAAAATGAGTTGGTTTAAAAGCATTAAATGGACATTGATCAACTGATGATGGTAATTTATTAATTATTGATGGCATTGATTTTCTTCCATCATTTATCTCATACATTGTTGGATGATAATCAGATAACATATCATTACCAACAGTTTCATTTTTTGATTCTAATATAAGAGTATGTTCAATATATGCGTCTGTAGCTCCATTTAACCAATAGGTTTGCATTTCACCTTTACCCTTAATTTATAAAAAAAAAATAAATAAATAATCTTCAAATATAATATTAAATAGAAAAAAAACCTTCATTTGAATTTTTCCTCGAGGACTTGTTTCAAAATAAGAAGAATCTTTTAATAATTGCCAAGATGCTGCACTCAAATGAATACGACCCACCTTTAATTATATTAATTATAGTATAAATTTCATAAAAATAAAATTCTTACATCACTTGTTGTTGTCACTCGACTTGCCTATTAAAATATATAAAAAATCTCGAATTCTTTTTTTTTTTTTTAATAAATATATGATAAAAACCGTATTAACAGTATCACCAAAAAGACAATATTGATAATTTTTATGTCCAACTATTCCTCCAACAGCTGGACCTGAATGAAAACCAATTTTAGTTTTAAATGGTATTTTGCTTATTTTATTAATTAATTTTTTTGATTGTTTTAAAATTTCAAGAGCAAGTCCAGCAACAATTTCAGCTTGATTTAAACCCAATGGATTTTTTACAGTTGTCATTCCTTCTTCTAAACTATCATCACCTATTGAACTTCTTGCACTTGATCCAGACTTAAATTAAAATAAAATAAATTAAATTCTATAAGAAAATACAAAATCTATACCATATTTGATACTCGTCTTTGTTGAGGTCGTTCTTGAATACCTGATACAATCATATAAGATGAATCAGCTTTTGTTTCAACTTTAAAAACATCATATTTATCTGAACATTGATCAAAAACAATAACCATTTGATTAATAGATTGAACTATTTCTGTTGGAGTTAATTTTTGTATAACATCTTTAAAATCTAATGTATAACAAAATAATACAGTTATTAATTTATGTGACTAAAATTTAAAAAACAAAAAACAAAAAAAATATTAATTAAAAAATGAAATTTTTTTATATATAAAAACTTCGCAAATTGAATTGGCTACAACTCCTTGTTGTAACATTTGTGCTATATGACGTGGCATCATTGAATAAAGAAGACGTTTTCCTTTTCGACGCCATTCTTGTAACTCAACTTTAGTTGATTGTAATTGTGAAATCCAAGCATGTTGCTTAAATTAATTTAATTCGTTTGTTTTTTTTAAATCAAAGAAAATCTCATCATACTTTATCAATAGCTGCTTGTAATTGTCTTGCATGTTGCATTCCAGCTATAAGAATTTCACTACTTCCATCATAAAAATTTAAATCATGAAGTGTTAATCCAATATTCATCATTTCTTCAGTTGTTGATAATCTATTTTTTTTTTATTCAATTAATTATTTGAATAAGAAAAGAATAAAAAAAGACATACACAGGATGACATAAGAAAACAATCATATTCCAACTCGATATCCATTTCATTTGTCCTTTTAAACGAATAGATGAACTTCCTGTTGGTCCAACTGTTGTTTTAGATCTTTGAATTATTAAATTTTCATTTGATTTATTTCCTTTATCAGATCGAAGTGGTATTCGACTTTCCATTAAAAATACAATATGTCGACCATAACTAAGTACCTTTTTATAGAAATATATTAACACAAAAACAAAAAAAAACAAACAATAAATATAAATAATTAATATTACTTTATTCCATTCTAATATAATATCTGGTCGAATAAGTCGAAAAATTTCTTCAAGATATCGACCATTTAAAACAGTATCAACAGGAAAAAGACTTTTAATTGATTTTCCCATATGAAATATACGCATACTTGGATCAATTAAAAGACAAAATGGAAAAACTTTAAAAAATGTTTCACTTGTTATATCTGGTAAATTTGGATTATTAAAAAGACGTTGTGAAGTTTCTTTTACAGCTGAATTATTAAAATCAACTCGAAATATAATAAGAGTACCTAAAAATAAGTTTTGTTTTATATTAAAAAACAAAATCTTAAATAATTACATTCATTTGTTGATATATCATCTTGAATTCTAACATAAATATCTTCATTATAAAATCTAGATGCACATTCTCTCAATTGACCAACAATATATCGTTGAAAACCTCGACGACGTGATCTTTAATTTCAGTTTTTTTTTTAAATATTAAAAAACAAAAAAAAAAATCTTTTACTTATATTGAAGAAAAGCTCCATGTTCATCTTCTTCAAGTACATGAAATAATGGAGATCTCATTTGTGGAAAACTAAATTTTGTTGAATCATGAAGTTGATCTATTGAATGAAGAAAATCTCTAAAATGTCTTCCAGCAACACGTAAAATTTTATCATAACCATAATTTGTAAAAAATCGAACAAAACATTCACCAAAAAATTGCATATAATATTCTGGTGTACCTTCATGAAGAATATCAGCAAGACCTTATTCAGCAAAAAAAAATTATTTTAAAAAAAGAAATATTCTTTTACATTCAGCTATTTTGTCAATTAAATTATCTTCATAACGACCAAGTGTTGCAAATGATTCATGTTCAAAATTAAGTTCTTGTACAATTTTTTTCCATATATGATTTCCATAACTAAGACATATTCCATCTCGTGCACTTTCCAATAATATACCATAAAGCATTTTTAAATTAAATAAATGATTATTCAAACAAACAAAAAATAATACTTTTGTTTTTTTTTTTTGAATAATCCCTAAACAGATACTATTGAATGTCAAAAAAAAAAAGAAAAGGAGAAAGTGGAAGAAGATAATCTTTCCAAATGAATAATTTCTTATAAAAAAAAAAAATAGCATCATGTGTTCTTTCATGTAAAGATAAGAGAAAATCTTCAAAATAAATTTTTTATCGTTCGTTTTCTTCGAAAAAAAGAGCACGTTCATCATTGTTTTTTTTGTTGTCACAGAATCCATCTTCTATTAATATGAAATTCTATTCTATTTAGGATATTATTTAAAAGATTTAATTTCTTTATTAATGAAACAGAAAAAGAAAAGTTTTTGTTTAAAAAAAAAACGATAAGAGTTATTAAATCTGTTTGTCACTTCCATCACCAATGACAGTCATACATTTTGTTAAAATTTTTTTTGTTGTAATTGTTATTTGTTTTTCATCATTTTTAATAAAATCATGAAGATTTTCTAATTCAACTGTACGATGTAAAGGTGCAAAACTTGTTGGATTTGTTGAACATGATGTTAAATCAATAAGTTCATTCGAATGTTGAACTGATGTTGATGATAGAGTTTGGGATGATGATGTTGATGACATAACACGCTATATCGAAATAGAATAAATAACAAGCAAATAAGAATAGAATATTTCTTTTTGGCCCTGCTTTTTTTTTTGTGCTTCGCTAATCTAAAGGAAAACATTTTTTTTTTTTTTCTTCTATGTCACAATAGGGATTCCTCTCTTTTTTTTTCTAACTATTATAAATACAATCAACTCAATTTGACATGTCTTAACATCAAACGTTTACAAAGATATTTGAAATAACTATTATTATTTTAAATAATCAACTTAATTAAAACATTAAAAAGAAAATTCATTTTAATATAATTACATTTTTGAACAAAATATTGTGTTTTATGGTATAAGGACATACCGGAAAGAAAAATAGGGCATATCTTTATCATAGATAATAACGAATATAGAACGGAAAGAGAAAACAGGAAGAGCACATTTACAAAAGAATCTCTTTCATTCAAAGAACAAAGTAAAGATATTTTCAAGACATTCATCATAAAATAAAAGATTTCCGTTCATCAATCTATGCTCATCTTATCAATGAGAATAACGAAGCAATGTCACTAACGTATTATTTTTCATATGGAATTTTTTTCTTCTAGCTCAAATACAAACTCATCAACAAAAGAATGCCATTTCCCTTTATGATCTATTATTGGTTTTTTTTTTTATATTATTATTACTATTTTCTGAAATGTTTCTTTCAAGAAAAATCTTTATTTCACATTAGACAAGAGGATTTTTCTCAAGTATTTCTTTTTGATAAAATTGTATAATTATTGGAGATTATTTATTTATCTAAATCAGTTAAAGATTTTTGTTCAATTTCAATAAAGAAGAAAAAAAGAAATATAATATTTACAAGATTTCTTTTTTTTTATTGTGAAATAAAATAAAATAATAAAAATTCAATCATTATATTATTGACTATCGAGGTCAATTCGATTTGCACTTTTATAAAACCAAGTCAATCAGTTTAGTTCGTCACGATTCTGAAAAAAAATTCTATTTTTAACCTCTATATGAATGTCTACACATAGATCTATCTTGGTTATCTCATCTAATGAAAATGTCTCAAAATTTACATTACTCGATCTAGATAGAAATGAATAGTTTCTAAACAAACTAGGAAAGGTTCCAAAATTTCATTGGAAAACTAAACATAAATATTTCTTAATGATAATTCAAGCGATTTTTATATTTTTTTTTTAATCAGATAATAATAACTTTATATTCATAGGTTTATTCGGCATAGTTAGTCTGTATCTATTCATGCACATTAATATAATGAATAGAAATAATTTAATAATTAGCTTGATTTAAATTATCTTAAAATAAATTACTAATCGAATTTACTAAAGAAAGTATTAGAAATAGTATGAATAATTTTTATGTTGATATGAGAAAATCATATTCGAAAGTATTTTTCTGAACAAAAAAATCAATAGATTTATGTGTTTTGAATATCAAATTCCGAAAAAAAAAGATATTTATTATTCTAACATAGAATATACACAAGAGAATAAATTCTTCATTAGTTTTTATTCGAACATAACTAAATAAATGTTAAAAATAAAATAATAAGATCAATTGTTTATTCATATCTTTTTTTTTTTCGATTTATTTTTGTTATTTTTTTAAAAAATCTGAATAATATTAAGATAGAAAATAAATTTATAAATGAATTTTAAATATATTGATGTAAATCTTTCAAATGATATATTATTTTGAATAAAAACATCTAAACATGAAAATGTTAGGAATCAATAATTATTTAAGTTTCATTCGATAACATCTTCAGTAGAATACTATACTCAAGTAACAGATTTCAAATGGATAAAATATCTGAAAAACATTGCATGACAAATGATATAGAAATAACAATGGTGCTATTTTGAATTATTTAATACTCAGTTTTTATTTCGATAATTCGAGAAAAAGCTTTAAATAAATAAAAAGTAAATTGAATAAACAATGAATTAGATTATTTGATATCATCAATTAAATATTCCTAAGAAACTTGAAGAATTAATAGAAATTAGTGTAGAAAATAAATAGGTCATAGTTTTTTTCTATTAATTAAATTAATATAGGAATGTTCTTGGTCTTGTTTTTTTTTTTTTTCTTTTTTTATTGATCAATTGTAAAAAGATGTCTCCTGACATTTTCATGTTTACATTTTAATTATTAGAAGAGAAAATATTATTCGATAGATAATGTCATTTGAAAGATTGACACCAATACATAAAACTCATTTATAAAACATTCGATTAAGATTTACTTTCTGTCCAATATATTAATTAATTTTATTGTGTTTCAAGACTTATGAAACATGCTATATACCTTCGTTTTTTTTTTCTAAGATTTTCAAAATAATCGATTTATTTATTTCAATTAGGAGTAGACATGTATAGGACCAAGATTTTTTGGTCTCGATCCAGTCCTGATATTGTTTTTCATGATTCTGATCATAGTCTGGATAAATCGAATCTGGCATCTGGTAGGTTTTGTTTAGTGATTCAGGCCTAAAAAAAAACATTCCAAATTCCTTGATATATGGGATCTAAAAAACTGCTTCAATACTCATTTTTTTTTAATTTATGTTCCCTAGACTAAAAGGCTAGGGTCTAGAAACTGTAATTCATCTGTGTCTGTCTGTAAAAAGGGCGTGGCACAAATGAACATTTTTATCAAATAAATGGCTATTTCTGTGGCATAAATGATCGTTGCTATGACCAATATAGCTGTTTCTGTGGGACAAACGAGGGTGGGTACAACACAAATGCCCATTTATATAACACGAACAACCATATCTATGGTAAGATTGTATATGATTATAGTATGTATGATCATCTCTATCAGAGATGAGCAAAGTCGCACCGCGCTTCCCCGCGCCGTTGCTCACGCCTACGCTACACTAGTCTGAGCTTTGATGAGCGCATGCTTAGAGCATCCCGGTATTCGGTGGAGTTTGAGAAACTGATTGGTAGAGCAAAAAGAAAGAGAGATGTGCGTAGCGCCTAGGCGCGAGCAGTGGCGCGGGAAGGCGCGGTGCGATTTTGCTCATCTCTGATCTCTATAACACAAATGATCATTGTATATTATTGAAAAACTAACTTTGCCACAGGCCTCATCGTTACATTTTAAGTCATCTCTTCCATTTTCTATTATCTTCCTTAGAGTACAGATATACTTAGGTTTGTTTATAAATTTAGCACGATGCCGTCAGTCTAGGGTCAAGTGTATCGATTCTCGATGCACGCTAATTGTAGTTAATGATTATTACTTTTTTGGGTTATCTTTCTTTAATTATGTTCTCATTGGTATGATTTAGAATGTTTAGTTTCAGTTGGAATAACATATTCTTATAGTTTCGGTCCTAATAACCGATCTATTTAAATTAGAACGAAGGTTGAATAAAGTTTTAACAATGTAGTTATATAAAATGTAGGTTGTTAGTTAGTGACATCTTTTTCTATATAATGTAATTGATTAAATATAACGACACGTTTAATCAGTAGAATAATGTCTTTTTCATGTGGAAGAGAAGTTTTATTTGTATTGTAAAAGAACTTTCGTTTGTTGTTCGATAATAAAATCAAAAGAATTAAAACAAACAAAGAATGGAAGAATCATTTTGGTCATCATTTGAAACAATTGTATCAAATTTATTATCACCTCATTGTTATGATCAATTAGTATTAAAACAACATTTTTTTGATTTTACTTGTAATAAAATGTTATTAAGTAAAATGCTTGGTTATGCTATATTAATTGGTTCATTACTTGTTAAATTTCCTCAAATAGTTAAAATATATTGGAATAAATCAGGTGTTGGTGTAAGTGTTTTAGCTGAAACAATTATGTTAGCAGCTATATTTGGATCAATGGCTTATGGTTATACATCAGAATTTCCAATATCAGCTTATGGAGATTCTTATTTTTTATTTATTCAAACAATATTGGTTATTTTATTGGTACTTTATTATAAACGAAAATATACAATCGCTATTGTTTACTTAGGTTTGTTTTTTGTTTTTGCCTCAATAGGGATATAACGATTATATCAAATTGATCATTTTAAGATTTTAATAATTATTTTAGCTTGAAATATAACGAATGAGGATAAATTTAATAGTTAAGAATAAACATCTTCTTATTTCGATAAGGTCTGTTTTTCTTATTTATAAATTCTTTATTATTTCACTTGTAGACATAATTATTCTATTGAAAAATCTTTTTATTATGAATGACGAATGAAAATCGAGGTTAAAGACATCCTGCTGTTAGAAATCTTTTCTTTTTCAAAAAAAAAAACAGACAAAATTTGAAGAGTTTTTTTTTGATTGGACTATTCTACTTTTGAAGTTTTGAGAAGACAATATTTTTTTGTTAATTTGCATTACAATTGAATAAATATTCTTATATAATAATATAAGTACGACAGATGATATGAAATGATTCTCCTTGAATATATTATAAACATCACATATAAATATGTGTTGTTTTTTTTTTGAATAAACTTTGATTCAATCAGAATTTCATTAGAATTAATATCTATCAAAATGAATGATAATCGAGTTTCAAAATTTTGTTCGAATAAAAAACTGTATACAAATATTTGCTTTTATTTGAAATTTCTCGGAGCTGTATACATTTAATAATGAGAAAGTTCTATGGTTTCTTCTTAAGGTCATTATTAACTTAGAAATAAACTAATGTATTCAATTGAAATATGTTTTGTAACAGTTTTATTATAGAATTGTAAAGAAAGATATCCTCTATGTATTAACAAGTTTTACTCAGTTGTGTTGACATTTTCATAGATGGTGCTACTTTTTTATTGTAGGATGATGTCATCTGTATGTAGTAGGACTTTAGTTATTCATAAAGAAAGTCTTTTCTCATTGAATTTGACTCATTCATGATAATGTTAGTCGATTTGAAGTGATGACAAATCTATAAGAAGAAGAATTTATTTATAAAGTTTTTGTTCTTCGATCATATTCGAATAAGATTTTATTTTCATTTAGTTTTATGTGGATTTGTGACCATTTTAATGTATCAAAAAATACTTCCAGCTCAGTTTGTTGGTCTATTAGCTGGTTTATCTCTTGCATTAAGTTTAATAAGTCGTCTTTGGCAATCCTATTGCATATATAATGCAAAATCAACTGGAAATCTTTCTGCTATAACAATGTTAATGTTATTTTTTGGTTCACTAGCACGAATATTTACATCAATTGAAGAAACAGGAGATCCAACACTTATATGGACATATATATTAAATTCATTTGCCAATTTTTTATTAATATTTCAATTAGGATATTATTGGTCAGCTCCTAATCCTGATTTAGAACAAACAAAAAAAACTCAATGAATATTTCGTTTTTCTTTTTGCTTTTTGTCTATTAAAAATACAAAAAAAAAAGAAACATGATTTGGAATTTTTCTTCTTTGATTGTAGATTTTACAAAAAAAATCATGTCCGACGAAGCAACTATTGAAGAGGAATCTGAAGATGAACAACAATTACCTTCATCTAGACCACAAACAAAAGAAGGTCTTCTACCATGGTCATTCATTTTTCAATTTTGTAAATTTTTTTGTCTTTTATTTTTTTTTTGATTTAATATTATTTTCAATTGTAATTTAGTGATGAAACAATGGGCAGTTTTTTTATTCTTATCAATAGCAATAGCTGTTTTTCTTTATATAAGTGCACGAAAACAACGCAATAAAAAACAAACTAGTTCAGCAATTCGTCGTGATCATATTCAAGGTGGAAACAAACGTGGCTCAAGAAAGTCACCAAATAAACGAGAATAAAAGTTTTGTTTTTGTTACATGCGTTTACCATTAATTAGTTCATAAATAAAACCAAAATGACTACCCATTAAAATATTTCTTTTATTAATAAACCAATCAAAGATTGATGAAATCAAATATATTTTTGCTAATTTCACAGTGACGATGGAAATTTTCCTGCATATAATAGAATCTATTGATGCCATTCAAATCAGAGATATTAACAAGCTAATCCATGGTCTGTACACAGATTGAATCTTCGATAGAGTTGCCTGATGCTATTACGGTTCAATTTAATTTGTTAGTTTTTCCAATGGTTTAGTTGTTTTTTGCTATTTCTTTCTATTGTTTATTTTTATGATGTCATCGTTCTAATCATTCATCTACTTGTTTTCAAACATGGGTACATAAATACACTTTGTGTACAGGTGTGACTTTTCTTTTAGACGCAACGAATCAAAAATCTACAGTCATACAAAACCGAGTCTATTGACTGTGACTTTTATTAGTTCGCTTAAGATACAAAATAAGAATTCTAGTTATTATTTGATTTTTTTTTATACATTTAATTTGTGTACATATTGAGAAATAAACGATAATACTCGAATGATTTAAATCTTAGTTTCACAAGTAATTAAAAAACGAATATCTTAACAAAAAAAATATTGTGGTTGTAATTAAATATTTTACTTATTAGATTTGTATTAATGTACAGATTAGCCTAAAACGAATTAATGATTATTCGACTCGTAAAATATACCAGGAATTGAAGACAAAAAAAAACCTGATAAACTCTTGAAGCAATCATGTTCTATTCAATGAATCAATCATCGAAATTAACGTTATTGCTTAACATATTTCTTTATGAGTGACATTTATTTCCATCATTTATCAAAATTTATTAGGAGTTATTCTTGTTAACTTCTCTCTATCATTAATGTTGCACAAAAATGTGTAGAACCATATTTTTTTAGTAACTCTAGTTATAAGCCGACTTGAGCAGATGTACCATATTATGAACGTTCGACAAAATTTTGTTGAGTAATATATCATCAATTTCAACACATTAGAAGATTGCCAGTGTAATGCAAACTTTATAAAAAATAAAATTTAATTTTCGACTATAAGTAAGTCAAAAAATCGTTGGTTTTACTGATTTCTATAGCAACAGATCAGAAAAGTTTTGTCAAATGTCTTAGACTGATTAAACGAATAGGGCAGTTAGATTTTCAAAAACATAAACAACAAATATGTTGTTTACAATACGTTGTACTTCTCCGTTATCTCTTCCTCTTGAAAACAACAAATATTGTAAGCAAAATGAATTTCAAACAATAGATACGTCAAGTTTACTAGCTTTTCATATGATTTTAGATTAGACCGTTGTTATTGAATTGTCTTTAGATGTTCGTCTATAGTCAGAGGCTTTTGAAATGCTTTTCTTTTTCGAATGAAAGACAATTATCAAATCACATTGTTATGATTAAATTATTTATACAAGTCTTAGTTCGTATAATATACAATAATCGACATTAAATCGAACAAGAACTCTCGATGGGGGCTTAGCTCACACGGTAGAGCGCTCGCTTTGCATGCGAGAGGCACCGGGATCGATGCCCGGAGCCTCCATTTTTAACTTTTATTGTTATTCAACAAATATAAATATTTATTTTAAAGGTCAGTCAGCAACTTGTCGACATTTATATATTCTAGCTCTTAAAATAAATTGTTTTCGAGAAAGTTCTACAGGTGCAGGAATTATAAGAGCATCTTCTTTAATAGCATTTCCTTTTCCTGATGGTGATAATGATGATATCTTTTGTATTGCTTCTCACATTTCATTAGGTTGTGCTTTCTTATGTGTTATTTAATTCTAAAAACAAGCCAAACTTATACTTGAATTTGTTGTTGTTATGCATCATTAATAAATGATTGAATTCTTTTTTCTCCCTCAATTAAATCTTGTTCAAGTCGTTAAAGTAAATCGATTTGTGCTTTTCCTATTTGCATTGTTTCATCTAAACGAGTTCGAACTCTATCTAAAACAGCTGATTGAACAGAATCGCGATAAATATCTTGAGGAATTTTGTTTGTGGATATTCATATGAATATGATATAGTGGTGAGCGACTCAATGTATTCGAATTTGACAAAAAGGAACTGATTGACTAAATGCATCAGACATTGTCTGTAATAAATAAAGTAGATTACTATTTGGCTAAAATTAAATTAAATTAAATAAAATCAAAAACAAAATAAAGAAATTTGATGTTTTACATGATACTAATATTATATACTATTTGATATGATTTATGAGATAATTCAATTAAGATCATAAAATATTTAACTTTAAGTTTTAGTGCTAATTCAAACAACTCTTTCTGGTAGTTTCGATCAGGTTCTTTTTTCCTTGTATCCGGTTAAAGTGATCGCGACAATATAAAGAACTCAAAGGTGTTCTCACATATCTTTAGTTGTACTAATTAAGATTACGTACATAGATTACCTAGGTCGTACACATATTCAGAAAATCACAAAGACTAAATTGAATATTTCTTTTACTCTTTGTCTTAGACTAATCAGTTAAAGTAATAATTAGTACTAAACACAATGGTGATTTCCTAATCTTGTACAAAATTGAAATTGGGAATGGTATATCTCTCATAATTCCATATGTGAGACTATAATTAATTCTGTTGAGCAAAATGTCACTCACGAGAAAACACTTCAAGGTATGCGCAGCCTTTTCAGCTGATATTTTGTCAAATATTAGATCTTGGTAAACTATAAAAAGTCTCGAACAAATTTGTATCCATAGGTTTTTCTTGCTGAGTTTGACATCTTTTGAGTGGTCGCCATCTAGTTGCAAGTAATGGCAAATACTTTTTGTTTGTTATTAACAAGTAGAAGATTGTAAATTTTTTTGAAAGTGAACTGAATGATAATATGATTATACTTGTCTTTCCAGAGATACAACCTACGGAAGTTCGCATATAATGAATTTCAAAATTTTCATTATCAATTTCTCATAGAATGAAGATATTTATCGTACTGTAAAATAATGTATAGTCAGTTTCATATGAAAATCATGAAGATGAACAATTTATGTTCTAAAGGAAATTATGCCGAAGAAAACAAACGTTATAAAGTCTAGTTTAATCTATTGCTGATTTAGTTCACACGCCAAAAAAAAAATAGTCTCCTTAATATGACCAGTATTGAAGACTGTGCATGTGTTATTCTTTTTTGTACCTCATCTAGAGTCTAAATAGAATATTAGACAAACAAAATAAATGATAGAAAGAGATACTAGAGAGCTATGCGTACATTAACATATAATCAACATATCAATAGCATTACTCCTTCAAAAACAAAATAGACACTTATACATATATGTATATGAGAGTTCTATCAATTTAGAATACCCTTTAATTTTCAAAGATTCGATTATTATATTTTACACTTTTAGTAATTCCAAAAACACGAAATTCACAGTCCTAACTTTTGGTAATTATTGAAAGTCAAATGCGAAATTCATGCTACTCACTAGTGTATATGTACAAATGAATTATGAAATATATAAATATTTTTGAAAATCTAATCAACAGTTATATAGATACCTTTCAAATATATTTGATATCCTTCGCTTCTGTACCAACTTGTTCAGTTTTGACTCATCTCTTTGCCGGTAAAACCTTATGAATCGTCTTTAAGATGTTTACCACAATTTACGAGATGAGCATAGAGAATAAGATTCCTATACTTCCATACTTCTTGTAATACTTTATAGTCAACGTCTTCCATAATGAACTCTTATACAACATACATAGTAAATTTAAAAGCTCGAACCGTATTACTGGATTTTATCTTTTAGAATATAAGCAGCTATAACATGTGCCGCATTTGAATTCCATAGAGAGTATTCTTGCACCTTTTTTATATTGAAAAAATATAGGCGATCATCCATTAAGAACGTCCAGGTAAACGTCGCACATTTAAATCCCTCCTCTCCCTAGTGGCATCCTTACTCAGCCTTATGATGCTTCGACAAAACTCTGCTCCTTCTTTTATGTAGACGTTCATTATGAAGAAAAAAACATTTAGAAAAAGTCTGATTGTTCAAATATACTGCTTCGTTTTTATTAAATCATCGTTAATTAAATGAATATAAATAAGGTTGTGGATGTAGGTGTGAGTCATCTATTCGTATCCACATCAACACGTACATTCCCACCAACTTCGCACCCACACCCACACCCACACCTACACTCACACCCCACACTCACACCCAGCCACACCCACATCCTTAAATAATAATAATCTGAAAATACTTCACTTTGGTTATGTGTTACAGAAACAATCGATGTGTAGATACGGATGTTCATTTTTGTTTCAATCCCACTCTCATCGTCATTTTTGAATTGGATGTGAAACAAAGTCATCCGTTCAATTCAAACTCGGGTATTCACATCCATTAATAATACATTGATACATATCGTGAAGAATAGCATCAACAGTAATGCAACATCACTATTGAAAACGTAATTGCACCATCACATTCGACTGACAGAATAAGAACACATTCTGACACTATAAAGAAACGATGAGTTTGGCTCTGTTCCGTGGTTACTTCGCAAATAAAGCCTCATTTCCTATAGTAGTCAATTGGCACTTGTCTACAAACAACCACGAACGCTATCCGACTCATTTGTATTTTGATGAATTTTTGTTTTCCTGTTTTATTTCTAGTTTTTGACACTTGATCGGACTAGCGTCTGAAATTTAATACGATCCGACAAAGCACACACGTCTACCACGAAAATCACGACCTATGGTGAGACTTGCTATTCAAACAAAATTATTATTAAATTTCAATTAAACACCTTATTACTTGTCTCGGCACACTAATCCGCCATTATTGTATCTCTTGTCTCATTCTCACTAATGTGTCCACGTTCGTCTTCCGTACTGCTCATTCAAATAGTCGATTTGATCAGTAATTTCAATTCGATATAACTGTATCTGAGGGTGTGGATGTCGTGATTGTGTGTATAAACCGAATAGTATAATCAAAAATTACACATATTTCTTTTTCTAGAGGGTTACTTCCTACTGAGCTACTTTGACGAGTAATTCTTTTTCCTCCTTGGAGCATCTTCAAAACTCATTTTAGTTGTCAGTAATAGATAGATAAATGTCTAGAACATGTTTTGTTTGTTTTTTGAAGATGAACTATTGAATAAAGTGTTGAGTAGACACTGTTTAATGATTTTATGTACTCATTACTCAGAAATATATATATCGGTAGTAAAAGAATATTGTTGAAAAAGATTCTTAAATTTCGATGAAATTAAATTGCATATATAAGCTAGAAGGTGACGCTGGTAAACTATTTGGCTATAACATTAAAGATACAGTAGATAGTAGAAAAGTTGTTAGTTTCATCAGGATATTTTATGATTTTTGACAATTTTACATTTTGAATTATTTCTCAGCAGTGTTTAACTTTCCCAAAAAGGAGGGTGTGGGTGTGGGTGTAAGGGTGTGTGGGTGGATGTGGGTGTGGGTGAGTGTGGGGTCTGGGTGTGATGTGGATGTGAATGTGGTTGGACGTGGGTATTGGTGAATGAATACAAATCCACACACCGACCCGCATCCACACACCCACACCCACACCCACACCCTAATGAATCTACTAAAGAGAAATGTGCTATGCTTATTTCAATATGCTTTACTCTATTTTGTACTTCAGACAACTAAATTTTTATCAAATCATTTTCCTCTGAATTTTATTGAATTCATATTGTGTTGACTGATTTATTCTAAGATCAGAAGATAAAAATTTTCAGAAGCAATTTATAAGTAGGAATGAACCTTTGGTTTTTAATTCGACTTAATTAAAAGAATGTGATTCGTTTCGACTAGCTCAGGATCACCCCTAGGTAGTCCTAAATAGGAATGTACAGCTCACACTCTTATGAGCGTGAGCGATTTTCCTATATTGAATAGGAGAGGGAGGTTACCGTACTTTATGAAGCTCGACGAAAGGTAATCGTAGTCGAGGAATTCGAATCAGTAATCAGTTTTGGGAAATTTTGAGTTCAGTATTTTTTGGCAAAAGAAAAAGAAACATTTTTCTGCCGAAAAAGTCTTTTTTTTTACTACAAAAATCATATATTAAGAAAAACTTTAATGATTAATCAACTTATAAAATAATTCATTTTATTAATTAATTCTATAATACAATATTTTATAAAACGCTATATTATTCAAAAATTCATTTAACTCTTTCGATTAAATACGAACCTCAATTCTTTTGAAACTCATTCTTTAATATAAAAAAAAGAAATTAACTTGAAAAAATAATTTCGAAATTCTATGAAATGATATATAATCGAAAATATTTTTCAATATGATCAATTTCATTACAAATCGATACTGTCCTTCATTAACAATAAGATAAAAGACTAATCTTAGTTAAAAACTTATTTATTTATCGAATGCAGGCATCGGATTGGACCCATAAAATATAGGATTGTGTGATCACGTAATATGTGAATTATCTAGATAGTTCACATATTACGTGATCACACAATCCTATATTTTATGGGTCCAATCCGATGCCTGATCGAATGTAAACAAATGTATAAGTTCATCTAACAATAGACATTGATCTAGATTTAACACCAATTGAAACATCATAATATACGGTTATGAATACATTGCATGCATTTATTAGAAAATTCGATGACGATAATACAGAAAACAAAAATGAAGACAAGACGATTTCCGAGAAAAGTATCTATACTATGTTTACATTGAGAAAATATACCCTTACTAAGACAAACAATGCAATACGAATCAATAAAGAAATTGTAAAAGTTAAATTAAAACAAATAGATCAAGGAATCAATGTCAATAGATAAAAAATAATTTCATCGAAAATGAATCATACTTAAAATAGTTACCTATACTTATTTATCTCTGATTTGATATTTGTCTTTCTGCTATTTTTTTTATCAGTATTAAAATCCATTGGAAGAATATGAACAAGAACAATAATCAGTCCTCCTATCGAGAATAATTTATTGTTGCAGATTGATCTCATTAACCTGATATCGACCGTTGACAAAAATCAATTGAACTTATTGTAAAAAGATAGATCAATTTAGAAAGTCATATTGAAAATTAACTAGATCTTTGTTACTTAGATTATTAATAGATATTTAGTTAATTATCGTTCGACTATTTAGTGGCTTACTCAAAAAAAAAACATGCAATGAATTACGTATTTGAAATTACATTTTCTCAATCATTTCTCATAGAAATCTGACTTATGTCACGACAAAGTTTGTTATCATTTTTCTGGCGTTAGTTTGCTTAGTAACATGATATTTATCATCAGACTTTCCCACGTGTTGACTGATAAAAAATATAAAAGCGTATTTTATTTTTCTTTTGCAGACAAACACAAAATGTTCGTATTACTGTTAGTTTTACTAGTCACTGTTGACATTGGCTATGCTCTACAATGTATAACCGACTGTCGGCTTCGCAATTATTACTTTAATGACACATTTAAGATACCTGATGGACGATGTCAACAACG
>CAJNOP010001558.1:0-28235 GCA_905250075.1 Rotaria sp. Silwood1 | reverse complement strand
TAGTGTGGTTTTTCAAAAAAAGTATGGTTTTTAATTTAATACTTTCATTTTTGCTCGAAATTAATCATGATTTTCATCATCTTCTGCATAAAAAATAGAGTTTTTTGGAAACAACAGAAGATCTTTTTCACTTTTTCTTAGTTCATCTTGTCTCAAACACACAGGCGAGAATTCTCCATTCATGCTAACATAATACCTCTAACTTTTTTTTTATTGGAAGACCATGTGAAAATGAAGTGCATCAAAGAGTCTTTTTTTTTTGAGATAAGCTTTTTTATTATCATATAAGAACATATGTCTATTGAAAAATATCGATTTTTTGTGAGCTTTTCGAATCATTAACTTGTGATGCTCGTTTTCGCTTGAAACGTAAGCATTTATAAAAAGGACTCTTTGGTGTTCTGCATTTTGACATGCTCTTTTAAATAAAAAAAATATGTTATACGCGCCTTGACAAATATTTTGTTTACCAAATATTGTATTTTTTGATCCTGGTTTGGTGAATATCTCAGTCAAACGTCATAGTATCGAACTGAAAAGTTTACCATAACCTCTCTACTATGGTTCCAACATATTCTGAAAATTTCAGCTAATTTGTATATGCGGGACTACGATCGATTTTTGAGGAGAAGACGGTCTTAAACGCTATTAAATTAAATGAAAAATATACGTTCAAAATAAAATGTATCCAATAAGCCTATTTATTTGTTACCTAATTATGTATCTTGATCTTGTACAATTCTATTTATTTGTTGATTAACTATTTTTCTTGATCCTGTACAACAAAGACGAAAACTAATTGTGAAAATTCTTAATTAGTGCACAGGAACAGAGCCTAAAAATAGCTTAAAATGCCAAACATACTTTCTGCTTTTTTTCTGCTTTCCGATGGCAAAATTTCTGTCATTTTCTGCTTTTTATAAATTATTTTCTGCTTTTTGAACTTCAAAAGGTGGCAGCACTGCTATGAATCCTATGTAAACATGTAGTAGACTTGTGTCAATTATTCACCGAGGACAAATAAAATCTTAACAAATCAGCGCCACGAATCTTGCTACGATAGTCTCAGATTCGAGTGTGAGTGACATAGTGAAGATCTGTACTTAGGAAGTCAGTTAGAGAGTCTGCTTACTTTATTGTCTTTTAGCGCATTACCCAAATGTTGTGCCCCATTGTCCGAGATTTGATTCTGATACAAATACAGATGAGTTAATGCCTATATCAAAAGGTTAAAAAGATTATGGGAGTTGTATTCCAACAATGTTCAAAGTCTTTAGCTATGTGCTATGCTCTGTTTTACTAATTAGAAGAGAGTTCTCTGATTGCAGATGGACTTGTAATAAGTATTTTTCTGATAAAATAAACTGGGAGATTGAAACTATTACTAATATTTCACTCATCAACTCAGGCGGATGGGCTAATCCTATATTCTACAAAATTCTATAGATTGATGTGATTGGACACTAACAGAAGCAATTCTCTTAAAGAATCGCTGTGACTGATTATTGATAGAGTTCTATTCGAAACTCTAGTCTCATTTCTAATTAACTATTCTAACTGGCTTTTGTTTAAAATCTATAAAAACATATTAAATAAACAAAATAAATCGGACGATTTTCAAGATCAAATTGAAAGTTAATGACACAAATTGGGCTAGAGACAAAAGTACTATCTGAAAAAGACAGAATCACCAACAATTTACTGGAGGTTTTCTTAATAATACGACATTGTATGTTTATTACCATTTAACCGCTAACACTTCGGCTTTAGCAAAAGAATGGAGAGAAGCGTTTTTAATAAAAAAAACCACTCTTGAAAGTTATATTGAAGAAAGAGATTGTAGAAAAGCTTAGTGTTTCACCCAAAACATCTACTAGATTCTTGATATGCAAAAGAAACTAAAAATACGAGAGACTTATGTGTTTCAATTATGCTAATAGAAATTCAAATATATTTCTTTAGAGAGAAGCATTCTGAATAGTATTGATAATGTCCTATGTTTACGAAGTGTTCAAGATCTGGATACATGCAGTTGGTATAAAATAGTACCCTGTCTAAATATTTCACCTTGCTTTCATCTGATACGAATCTGTGGACGAAATATATCATGCATAGTAAAATTTATCATACCACATTATTCAAACTTCAAAATATCACTTTCAAAATACTTTCAACTGAACTTGAAAATAATTGTTGATAAACTTTAACTTTGCACACTTTAGATCTTATTTAAACAAGTCAAATACTCTTTTCAATTATTTAACTATGACAAAATGAAATATTAACAACTTAGTCTCTGAAATGTTTTTAAGATAGGCTTGAATACGACTGTTGATCATCAAAAAGTTAATTTTAACTTTTATGATAAATTGAACAGCTACAATAGATACATGAGCTAAAAAAGTAGTTTACTTTGTTGACTTTAAGAGCATCGGCTAGATGTTGCGCCCCACTGTCCGTGATTTTATTCTCGTTAAGAGCTAGCTGGGTGAGTGTCTATGTGTAAAAGTCAAGATTTAAATAAGACTGACAAATTAATTAAAACTATCTCATCGCTCTTCCTATCTCAGACTGGTCATAAATGAGAATACTAAACAACAAATACTACAGTGGATGTTGAATAAGGAGGTTTTTCCAGATGATCTAGGTGTCCTTCAACTTCTCGAATGACATATTGATTGAGCGTATATCGAATAGATTCTATTTTAACGATTGAAATAAATTATATAAAGGAAATTTCGCGTTTATTTTCCTCCAGTTTTGATACTCATTGTGCAAAAATATGAGAGAACATTCGTAGCATAGATTTTATCGACATTTCTACGTCTGGAATAAAATGACAAATCTTTGACGTGGAACGATTTCTGATAGGATACTGAAATGGTCGTGATTTGTATGAGATAATGAAAGGATGTTAAGTGCTGTTGGATAAAATGGAAATACTCGGTAAAACAAAATTTTTCATGGAGATATGTTTTTTTTTCCGGCACTTATCTTATGAAGCAAAAGAAAAATTACTGCAGACATAAATCAGTTATTCTGAGTGCATTTTTGCCGATGTAAAATAAATTTCAAGAAATTATTGGCGTCACCGTGAAAGTCACCAAAATATTGTTTATGCAATCGAAGAGAAAATTTTCGTCAACAATTTTACAACAATATCAAAATTTCAATTAGTTCTGAAAACCTAAACCAGTATGTTAGTGAAAATCCTATGTATCTTTTTCAAAATTCTTCTCAGGAACTCAATAATCCATTTCATCCTATTTATTGAATTCAGATTTTAGCAAAAATAATGTAAATACTTACAAATTTTTCTAATCACAGCATACAAAGTTAATCGACGATATATTTTGCAAGAGAATTTTCAAAATTTAATGAATTTCAGAAGATTTTATTTTTTCAAAAAACTAGTTTTATGCTGAAAACATATTCTGCCGAACGACGGGTTCAATTGTATAAGAATTTATCCCAAACGAGGCATAGTGACCGTCGGATAAAATCTTCGACAAGTCAAAAGTTATCCCGAGAATCGTTCGCAAATATAGTCTGTCAATTTTATGCAGTAATTCAAACCAGCACCAGCATTCGATGATTTAATTCTAGGACGTTAATTTCATTCGAGAAATTTCTTCTTTTTGAGAAATATTCACATTGAATGCCGCAAAAAGAAACTTATCATTTTTTTATTTTTGAGTAGTAAATTTTATTTTTCATTTCAAGCTCAGAAACATTGTTTGTGAACATTAATCTCAAATCCATTAAAGCACGTGAATTTCAATATGTGAGGATGGATAGTTAATGCCATCGCTGAAATATAGTTGACTTTACATCCTTTAGATCCTATTTAAACAAGTAGAAAACTCTTGTTAATTCTGGAACGTTCATAAAATCAGATCCTATCGACTTGGTCTCGGAAATCTTTCTAAGGTAGTCTCTGACTTGATTATAAATAATTTAATGTGAGATTGTGTGACAAAGTAACAATTTATTTAAGGGATAAGAAAAGTAATGAGATTCATATTATATCAAAGGCTATACACCTTGAGAAAAAGTTCTGTCTATATGTCCTTGTAGTACTAAGAGTACTCTACATATCTGCAGTATTTTATCATTAGTCAAATGATAATATTATATTAAAAATTTCAATAGAAACAATACATCTTTCTATTCAGATGAATAAGAAAAATGTTCGATTCTAAACTAATGTTTCAAACGAAATCGATTCATGATAATTTATATTTTGGTTTTGATCATCAAACTTAACACTAAATTATCATTGTACAACGTCCAAAACGCTTCTGTAAAGATTGAAAAGAAATTGAAGATAAATTATGAACTCGCTGACTTGTAATCGAGATATTATCTGCAAATATCAAAAAAATTCGATGCCTTATTAATTATTATCATTATCTTACAATTGATGAAAAATAAGTGAAAACTGACATGAATGGATATGCACCTTCTCGTTAGCTAAACATTCAAATCCAACGATTATGTGATCTAATGACAAATGTTTCGTTACGGTTTTTTCATAAACAAATTGATCGAAAGGTGTATAACGTTGTTTGAGCTGCAAGTGAAGAGTCTTAGTTCACTGTGATTCATGCAGGTGTTCTCTTTCAAAAACTTCGTTTTGTATCTTCTTTAAGATAACTAGTCCTGGTTTTACTCGCTATGTGGAATGAATTCAAACTGTTGATCACGAATCTTAGATATTCACTTTTAAATTTCAACTCAATAAAGTCAAAATTCATCTTCATAAAATGTTTTTTTGAATGTCTCAATTGATAAGATATTGTAATTATGCTAGAACTGCCTTATTCTCGTGATCTTGTACCGGATGATGATGAATTATTCAACTTTATCTAACGAAGGCTAACCGACTAATACAACTCTGAATAATTTCAATATTGTAATCGAGGTAGTGACCTCATCAAAGAAAAATTACTACAAAAAAAAATTGTAACAAAAGGGTTTGAACGGATCAAAATTCAGTGTAAATAACCACGATAACTACCTCGAACTCTTAATAAAATAAAATCTCGATTTACTTGTTTTTGTGATTTTTTTTCTTTCCAAATCTCATTAGTTTTGGTATGATATAAGTACAATAGCTACATCAGCGAGAAAAGTAGCTTACTTTGTTGTCTTTTAGTGCATCCGCAAAACTTTTCGCCCCATTATCACCGATTTGATTCTGACCAATATATAGTTGGGTGAGGATCTGTGTAAAAAAAAAGTGAAAATATACTTGAGAATCAGAAATTAATTAAAGCTATATCCTATAGCATTTCTTTATTTGTTTAGTCGCAAATCAAAATGTTTTCAAATCAAGAAATACATGGAAAAGAGATGACAACAACGCAAACCTCAAATGAAAACTGAAGGAGGATAATGCAGATCATACTTATTATTGTTCTTCAATTTATCCAATAACACACTCTTTCTTAGTAGATATAAAACGTTATACTTTCATGCAAGAAATTAATTAAATAAAATTAATATTTATTTAATATTTTATCGATACCTAGTGTATGTGCTTTGAATGGAGAAGCGGAAATACTTTGAGATATGCGACAATGTTGGTATAATTTTGACATTGGGGACATATTTAAGATCAGAGTGCAGTGAGAATTTTGTAGAGAGGAATTCTAATAAGTTATTAAGACAACATATCGGTTTTCATAAGAAATGATCGAATATGATGCTTTATTCGATCAAATAAAATAATATAAAAACTGATGCTGACATAAATAGATCAATGGGACACAATTAAAATTGTTAAATTTAGCTCATGAATGTGGTAATTGATAAAGCCCAGCTGATTTAAATTCAAGATTAGGTGAAATTAAGTCATATTTCATTACCGCTGAGATATTTGTAATGTTTATATGTAATTACTTTTTCACTTTTTTACATTCCAATATTGAAACTGAATCAATGATCAGGTGTGAAAGACATATTTTTTTGCATTTAAACAAATTTTAGAAGCTTTTATTTCTAAATAGGTCAGTTTCAGTATAAAAAACACATTGTGGGGACGAAAGAGTTTCAAGATCTGCGACAATAATATAAACAAAGTATAAAGAACTTGCTATTACTATAATACATGTTCAAAAACTATCTATTAAATATACAAAAGAAATCATTTAAAACAAAAGATTAGTCATAGAAAACTGATAAGCAACACAAGTTTTTGAGAAGAATATTTCCGAACTATTGCTTTGTTTATAAGAATCTGTAAAATAAAAGAAAAGAAAACTGGCAACTAAGATAAATCACTCTGATAACATTTGACTAACTTTTTTTTTCTCATGCTATGATACTTTTTATTAGTTTGATGAAATGAATATTACAGTTATAATCCATTCCATAACAATGAATCGATATTTTTGTTGATGAAAATTCACTAGTAAGAAATCGAAGAATGGTCATAAAATATACGAAGATAAACTATTGTACAGCTAAATATCGATTACCAGTGCGTCTATCAAGGCAATCATTTAAAAGAATCAAAAAGTCTAGATTTTATTTTTCAAATACTGATTCCTTTCAGTATTAGAATTTTAAGAAATAAGACCGGGCGGTATATTTTCCTGGTGAATAGCCATAGGCATTCGAGATTTTGACCATCGAATTCAAAAGAAATCGCCATTGCGCTTTAATTTGGTGTCAAAAACTATTTTTTAATTTGTGACTGAAATTCATAATAGTACAAGTCTTCTATGGCAGTGAATTGAACAGTACAGTGTGTTAATATCCTATAGGATCTCAGTATTTGCAAGTTAGTTACACTTGATAAGAGTCTATTAGTTGAAAAATGTCAAGTTTGATAGAATTTATCATAGAAACTCATTCAATCATTAAAATATTATCCTCAAATACTCATAATTGAACTTGAAAGTGATTAGTTAATAATTTCAATTCTTCTTCTTTGAAAGTCTTTCCATGGTAATCATTGATTCGACTGTTAATTATCAACAATTTCATGTGCATTTGAGTAACAAAATGAATATTTAAACACGACACTACAAACATTTTTACATCCGGACTCTTGTGAAAATCGAAATTTGAATGAAATTGTTTTACTATAATGCTGATGCATATTTAGAATAATGTGAAAAGTCTTTAAAGATTTCAAAGTCTTGTTTATCGTTTTATTTCTTTAAAACTATTAGTAAAATACTTTCAATATAATTCAAGAGAACAATTTTGAACTTTGATTTTATGTGAATGAAAACTATTTTAACGTAAACGAAAATTTATGTCTGTTTAGTGTAGACTAGGCGAAATCAAACATCATCAATTTGGATAAATCTCAATTGATTTCTATGAATTTTGACCGAGCAATTACATTTTGCTTATTCGGGTAATCGACGAAAAATAGTTTAAGATAATTCTCATTAAACATGCAAATCAATAGAAGTTGTCTGTTTTCAATATTTGTTTATCTCATCATTAACTTTCGAGATTTGGAAGAAACGATTTCATCTTATATTCGATCCTATCATTTATAATAGATCATAGTTTTATCATAATGATTAAAATCTAATAGATTACACCAAAGTTAAAAACAATCATCGCTTATCAAAACTACAAATGAAATAAACAAATTGCATCAACTTTTTCTTACGATTTCTTTTAATCAAGTTCATGTCATTACAATAGTATAAATGAAAATTATTTTTTTAATAGCTACCTGACGCAAATTTCCTAATTGTAATAACAGAGAAATAAAATATCAGTATTCAAGGCCTCATTTTTCACTATGAAAATGAAAATTCATTTAAAATCTGAGTTACCAATAAATTTTTGGCAGAATACTATATGAAATCATATTTAAGACTGCTATATTCTAAAGATTTAAACTCGTTTGACTTTTTCTTATTTCAAAACTCAACTTCCAACTATATCAATTTACATTCAACGACGACAGTACAATACAATATGTGCTTAAACAGACTATTAACGGACACAGAAGAAAATAATCTCAATAATTGTTTCCAGGACCTATTTTAATAGAGAGAGCAAGGGGATTGCTAATTAGAGGCGGTACTTTCTAGAATAAGCGCTTGATTATTTGCTTCAATGACTGGAGAAAACAACTTGTATAGTGATCTATACTTATTAGAGAGATTAACTGGAAAAGAAGCTTACTTTATTGTCTTTTAGTCCATCTGCGAGGCCTTGTGCTCCTTTGTCTCCGATTTGATTCTGATGCAAGTACAGTATGTTTAGTGTCCTTAGCGAAAAATGAAGATGAATTGTTGTCATTAAATAAGGAAGAACATTGTAAACTAAGCGGAGTATTTTTTCCTCTTTCGTCAATGTTTTTTAATTTATTTATTAATATGACCTTTCAGAGTTGAAGTTTAGGGGATCGACAACGCGATGATACTGGAGAAACTGATCAGCATGATGATCTGCTTCTTCCATCCGACTATCCAAGAAAAGAAAAAGAAGGGTGTGGATATGGATGTGGGTCTATATGGAGTTGGGTGGTTTAGAAGTACAGCCGCATGGAACAGCTAAACAACCCACACTAGCATTGTATATCTATTTCCGAATCCAAAATTATCCTTAGAAAAATTTTCATTTTTTGAACATTTTTTGGATATTTCAACGTTCGTTCAATTAGGAAAGCATCTAAATATTTGAGTCCTCTTCTATGCACCATTTTGTAGAAAAATTAATAGATAATCTTTTGATAAAAAAAAAGAGTTATAGGAGTTCAATGAACAAGAAGAAAAATTGAAAATAATATTATATCATTCTTTTTGTTTCACCTGTTATATGTTACTCGTATTGATCTCTAACAGACTTCAATTGAAAATCGGTAATCTCAAGTAATAATCTATGTAGTGTTCAACTTCGATGAGATTCAATTCGAACTAGTAGCATCATCTTGCCAATAAATGAACAATGTCAAAGTAAAATGTTGAAATAAACACAAATGTAAACAAAATTTTTCGATAGTTACATATTATTAAATTTCATTAAAATAGAATTTTTAGAAGATTTTGAAAGGCAAAAAAAACAGAAAGAGAAGAGAGTCACAACGTAGTCAATGAACAACATCAATTGCTTTCTTTATCTTATTGCTCTTAAGGTGTTGATAGATATACGAACAGAAGAAAAAACAGCGACGAAAAATAACTTCACTGGCAGTTAAAGTTGTTTGTTACAGCTATTAAGTTTCTCGAATGACATGTTGTTTGATTATGCATTGAAAAATTTTTATACATTAATGATCTCAATGAATAAAATAGTGGTGTTTTATATGTTTACTTTTTTTCCATATGACGAGCGTACTCTGAACAGTAACAAAACTAGAATATCGAGACATGCGACAATATTGTTACGAAAGGCGTTTTCGATATCTCCACAAGTGGAGTGACATAATAGTTTTTTAGCGAGAGTTTCTGATATGATATTTATAAAAACATCATGCTTTTCATTAAAATCATAGAATGTTACTTGCTATTCGATAAAAATCGAATATTTCTAAAAGAAAACAAAAGAATTACTCGTAGAACTGTGTTTTATTTTCATACATATTTTGTGTAAGAAAACAAACTGCTGATGATATATATCGGTCATAGTAAGCGTCTTTAATTAATATTTTTGCTCTTGGTTAGAAGTTGTTTTTAGTTTTGACAAACAAAAATTCATTACAATTCATTGAATTACAAAAAATCGATATAAAATTAACTTTTCAAAACACATAAGTAAGAAAAAAGGAGAAATGGTCAGTAAATATATAAAAATGAAGAAATTCTATGATGTAAACTGATCAGATAAGTCTCAACAAAGAAAATAAAATAAATTTAAAGCGACTATCGCCATAACCGACGAGAATAACGAAATATTTTTTATTTAGTCAAAGAAAAGAATCTTATTTTCTTTTTGAATATTTCCACTAATTCGTTTGTTTCTCAAATTCACAAGTCATAGAATCCGACAAATAATTTTATTGCGGATTGTTTTAGTTAATTTTCTATTGATGAAAATATTTCATAATATTATTATTAGTTGGATTATTTTCAAATAATATGAACATTTCAACTAATTTTGAAATTTGAACAAAACTGTTTTTAGAAACCTCTGCTAATATTTGCAATATTTTACTTAGGAATAAGAAGCAGAATTATGTCATGTGAATAAATGCGTAAAGTATCAGTTGTGAAAATGCACGATATTGAGATAAGATACATCTGAAAAGTATTATTTTAATAAACATGGAATAACAGTTTGATCGTTCCTTAGTCAGAACTGAAATCCAAAAATGAATTACAATTCGTTCATTTGAAAATAGTCGAAAGCTCTACCTATTAAAAATCATTCTTTCTGAGGGATATCGACATAAGTACGTCAAGAAAATATTCTCGATTATTAAATTTTGAAATTAAAAATCGAATTTTTATTTTCGGATAAAATTGATAGATGAGGTAGAATTCGTTTATCTGAAAAAGAGTACAAAATTCTCATTTGCCAAATGGTTCTTTTCTACAGATATTGATCGAAGAAGCCTGCATTTTCAGTAAACGATTCATAAGAGAAGTAGAAATACTTCATGTCAATTGTGACCGGAATTATCATGCATGAAAATTGTTCATTTTCCGAAATTTCGATATGAGAAATCTGAGAAAATCTTCGTTTTGTTATCTACATCCTACTAAAGTATAAGCGTTCTGTGATACGAAAATAGGAAGTACAGGTCGTCAACAATCATTCATTTTATCGACGCAGCCTGTTGCTCACATTTGATGGAGAGCTAAGGTCAAAGTTTTTGAAAATTGCTGAAAAATTCTCCGAGAATCTTATTGGAAAAGTGAAATATGATTTTGAAACCTATTTAACTGAACATGAAAATAAGTTACATAGTCAACGAATCCAATTTTCCATCATGTCGATTCTCTTAGAACAAGTAGCGCATTAGAGAGAATTCTTCAACATTGATAAAACAAATCCTTAATAAATTGTCCTCACGGATTTTTTTTCTACTGTATGCTCGAATTCTACTGTTAACTATCAACTATTTTATGCGAGTGTATGTAATACCGTGAAGACCTGTATTTAGGAAATCAGTTGAAATGTTAGCTTACTTGATTGACTTTTAACGCTTCACCTAAATACTGTGCCCCACTATCTCCGATTTTATTATAATAAAGTTGCAGGTTCATAAGTGTCTATATTATAGAGTTACATAAGATTATAGGGAACAATAACTTATGTCATATTAAAAAGAGAATGACATGAATCCACGTGACCTTCACGTAATATTTTCTTTATCACTAACTAGATATGATTTCTCTGATTGTAGAAGATCTCGAAAGAAATATTTAAATGATAAAATAAACTGTGAAAGTGGAATAGTTAAGTTCTAATATTTTACTGTGCGTAGCTCGAGTGGATCAGTTATCTCCATATCTTAGAATTTTCAGCAGACTAATGTGAGCGGGTCGAAAAGGAAGCAATTTCCTTGATAAAATTAACATTACCAGTCTTTGATAGAATTCGAACCCAAAACCTTAACCTCATTCCTAAGTCTTTTTTAATGGTTTAAAATCAGACCAAATTTTGAAGGAACGAAAAAAATAAGTAACTTATTAACCATCTCGGCGATTGAAATAAATCGAACAATTCTCAATATCTCATAGAAAGTTAATGGCACGAACTTGCCTTGAGACACATCTATTGGCTAGATAAAACAGATATTATAGATAGTTGACTTGAGGATTTCTTATTAATATGATATTAAACGAGCACTTGTATTTAAACACTATAACATATCAGTTTTTAGGAATGGAAAGGAACTCTTGTAATCAAAAATATTTCACAAGATTATATTGAATATTGACCCAAAACTTTTACTAGATTCTTAATATGCAAAAGAGATTGAAAAAAAATACGAGACTTCTGTATTACGATTATTCAGAGAGACATAAAAAGTATATTGGCTTAATTAGCAGAATTTCTAATCGGTGTAGATGACGTTTTATGTTTACGAAGTGTTCGAGAACTTAATAAATGATATAAATACAACTTTGAACGTTTGTATTAATTAATAATATTCGAGTGATTACATTCAAACGAATTCAAATACTGTCCTCAATGCGATCAACAATTGCTAATCTCTAAGTAATGTTTGTGTATGTACTGTGCTTCATCTGACTTTCAGCATTCACATAACTTTTATTACCAAAATATGTTGTCATTTGGTTAGTTGATATTTTTTAATATTAGAGTCTAATGAATCACAATCGTTCAGAATTGCAGACGTCAATCAGTTGCTTGGCTACTAGAAGTCCTTTTTTTTATAAATTATAAGGCCTTGTCTAATGAAATTTCGTGTGCTGATATTGATTTCTAAGAGGCTCCAATTGGAAATCAATAATATGAGGTCCCAATCTACGTAATGTTCAACTTAATAAGATGCTATTCGAACAGCTTAGAGTAGTACAATCTTACAAATATATGAATAACATGAATGTGAAATCTTGAAAATAATAGAATATATCAAAATACTTTTATGTTCATTCTTTATAACATTCTGGTTTAGGAAAATTTTGTGTGAACAATGAAAGATACATGTAAGAGTCATTCATTGAATAATATCATTAACCACTCGATTAATGTATTTGGTCATCGAAGTGGTTGATAGATGTCGAAGTTGTCGAGCAGAAAAAAAAAGATGATAACAGTAAAAACTTGGGTAGAACATAAACACAAAATTTGTAGGTTTCTTGGCCCTTAAACTTTTTCGATGACATGTCTTTATATAATACATTAGAAATGTTTGCTTGAACGAAATAAAAGTATTTAGAGATATGCGACAATGTTTGTATAATAGACTTTGTTGATATTCTCACGAGTGGAGTGTAAAGACAACTCTCTCTCTCAAGAGAGAATTTCCAGTGAGTGATAGATGATACAAGACTTGATGAAAAATGTCAGGATATTTAAATGCTATTCGGTAAAATCGAAATATTACTAAATATAAATTTATTGCTCGTAGAGCTGTAATTTTATCTTATACATATCTTCTAAAGAAAAAACAAAGGGAACTACTGACTGCTGACATGTATAGGTCAACACTTGAGTGCTTATCATGTCAAACTCCGGTAATGAATGCAGCAATAGATCAAAATTCTGTTGATATTCAAGTTAGAATCTAGTTTTAAATTGGACGATGATTGATTATCGATGAGAGATTTCCAACATTGAAATGTTATTTTTTCAGAGAATATTTTATTCTAATGAATTCAATTTCATTCGAGAAACTTATAAACACTAACGTTCGATTACTCGAAAGAATCTTGCAGCTAAAAAAATATATAATTTAAGTTCGTATGATATGGATTGAAAATGCTGAAAATATAAATGCCGAAACTTGGAAAAAAGAAAGAACAGAGCTTCATATTCACATTGTGACAAGAATAAATGTTCAAGGAGATAGATTTCGAAGTACCGTTTTGCTTATAAAATCCTGCAAGAATAAAATAAATATCCTGTTGTAACCATGGTTACATCACACGAAGACCATGTAAATAATATTTTAGCTTATGATACGAATTGCTTTATAATTATAAATGAAAAATTCCGTTAAGATTCGTTCAATAACAAATAATAAATATTTTTATTTCTTAAAATTCAGCAATCATAGATGGAAGGAGAGTCATAATATTAGTCATCTGAATGTTCATTAAGGACATTCAAGAAATTTCGAGAAATTGTTACAATCGCTGAAATTGGAAACTGTCGAAATTTTTAAACTAATCAAAGATTTAGCGTTTCCATTTCAGACTCCGATCTATTGCAATAATAATTAGAATCCCATGATACACGAAGCGAGATGGTCAGTTTCAATGATGGAAATAATTCATTTTATGCAATATTGATAATAGAATTCAGAAAATATTTTTTTTTGTAGTTTTCGAATGAAAAATCTTAACTTTTAATTTTGTGTTGAAATTCAGTAGAGTTTCAAGAACTTTATTTTATAATGATTGAGCTTGAAATTTCACTGTAAAAAATCCTGTCTACTGCAAAATATTGACAGCAGAAACGAGGCGAAATTCTTAATCTGAATATTTTCCAAAAAAAAGCAGTTTTATGTACCAATTTGGAGATGAAATTCAAAGAAGTAGAATATTTACATATGAAAATAAATCGAACTTTTTCCGTTATGAGAATAAATCCTTTGGCAAAGTATTGAAAAAGTAAAGCTCGAAAAATCTTGTCGTTTTAATTAATTGTATTCAAAAACTGGTTTTAAATTTTGATCTGAAATTCTTAAAAGATTTATAATAGTTTACAAGGAAAATATGTACAAGTTTTCATAGAAACCTGGAAAATTTTTCATTTTTTTAATTCTTAGGCTAAATGTTGTACTTTTTAATTTCGAGCTAAAATTTATTCCAGCACTTGAATTCTATAATTTGATATGAACTTATGAATTTTCTAGTTGAAATTCTGTGCTTTTACACGATTCTAGTCCAACAGACCGAAAAAAATCGTTACTTTGTAAATTTTCAGAGAAAAACATTATTTTTGAACTACGATGTCTTATTTTTATTTCAAAACTCGAATTCCATGACATAACACATAGTATTTATTATCTTGACAGTTTTTCAATTTTCGATCGATTTAGATTATTTCTTAATTTAAAGCTAAAATACATTCTATTTATAGATCTCCATTATTTACGAGAGAATGTTGATTTTTATCTGCTAATATTCTTATTATTCGTAAAGTGTTAACATAAAATATGACGAAAAAATCGTCTTTTGTAATTTTTGAAATGAAAAATTTATTTTTTGATCACGAGTTGAAATTCATAAAAGTAAAATTTGATCGTTGAAAATATTTTTTGCTGAAGAGATATTAATATTTGAATTCTGAACAAATCTTTAGTTCTAATTTTCGAGTAGAAAAATTTATTTTTAAGTTTAATAAAAAAATTTAAAACTCTGCTTAAATTTTATTATAACTGAACAGATAATGAATATCACTGTCGATAATACTTTTTCTTACATAGAGTAAAACTAGAAATCAGAAGAAATTATCATGGTTTCATGATCGAGTCGGAAACGTAATTTTTATTAATTTAAAATCTGAAATAATATACCAATATTGATACTCTATTAGATTAAACTGAGTGAAACATCTTCTTACTAGAAATTCTTCTTCTATTGAGATATTCACGTCAGAAATCCAGAAAATTTATCATTTCTTAATAAAGGTGCTCAAAAATTTTTAATATTTAATTTCGAATTGAAATTAATATTAATACTACATGTCGATGATTTGCGATTCGATGACTAATTTATTTTGTAAAAATTTTTCTTCTTACGAAATATTGATACTCGAAAATATTAAAAAAATCTTATTTTCCTAATTTCGAGCTAAAAACTTTAATTTTTTATTCATTGAAACTGAAAAGTTTATTTTTTATTTTCATTTGAAATTCATTACTCTTACATATCTTCTATATTACGACACTAGTTATTACAATTCGGAAAAAATGTCCTTCTCTTTCTGAATGTTGACACACTATTTACATTTTAGAAGAATTTAAGGTCAAAACTTGTCAACTTTGTCCGAAAATATCATACGATCTTATTCAATCTTTAAATTATGATCCTAAAATACTCTTAGCTACTTCTTTTGCATTCTGTTTAAACAAGTACTATATTCTTTCTATTTATTTAATTGTAACTAAATGAGGCCTTGACAATGTGACTTCAAAAATCTTCCTTCACTAGACTTGGATTTTCTCTGTTGATGACCAATAATTTTATATAAATTGTTCTGATGAATTGAATAACTTTACTAGAGAGATCAGTTAGAAAAGTAACTTACTTTATTATCTTTTAGTCCATCTGCGAGACCTTGTGCTCCTTTATCCCCAATTTGATTCTGATACAACCACAGAACGCTTAGTGTCTATAGTCAAAAGTGAAAATGATTATTAAAATTACAATCTAACGCTATATAACACTTATCGGCATGTGATAGCACACAATTTATTAATGTCTATTATTAGATCGTTTCTTTGATGTTAGAAAGTGAGAAGAAACTTGAGGAGTATTACAGACCAGACTTAAGTCCTTAAGCCGTCAGATAATATCCTCTTTTGTACTAATTAGCTGTGCGTTCACTGATTGTTGATAGACTCGAAAGAAATATTATGCTAATCAAATAAACAGTTCAGGTCAACAAATCCGGGGCCAAATTTGACCGAAATAGCATAGAAAATGATAGGGTTTCAGCTGTATCCGAAAAATGAGAAATGGAAATTCGTAAACTGTAGAGGAACTATTAGCGTCACTATGATTATTTCTTGGGGAAATGAGAATTGACCATTAGTTCCCTCCCAGTTCTCCCATACATGAAAGTCAAAGTGATGCTATTTTCTGAAATAGATTTCATATCTACACATTCATATTCATAAATTTCTTATTGAAAATGACTTAAACAGGAAAAACTATTGACGATATTGTATTTTTCTAATGTTAGCATTCATGATATTGTGGAAAATCTGATGGAGAATTTCTATTTCTCAGTCCTTAGACACCCCTCTCTTTCAGGTGTATACAGTTCACAGTGAAACTTTTTCGGATGTGATAACTCTATGCAGTAGAGGTTTCTGCAGATTGATACCATTAAATAGAAAATGAAGAAATTTGCTTTGACAAGTAGCGTGATCGATTCTTGAAAGGACTTCGTTCCTAAGCTCTAGTCTCGTTTCTAAATATTTTCACTAGTTTTCAATTTAAACGTGGCCAAATTTTAAAAAAACTAAACAGATGCGGCTCTTGAACTTTCTCCACAATTAAAATAAATTGCACGAAGGTAAAGATTCAATTGAAAACTAATGACACACACTTGTCGAGAGACATATCGACTATCTGAACAACGCAGATACTACACATGATTTACTTGCAGTTTTCTTATTAATACCCCGTCACATGATTATTAGCATCGGAACACCAACACTTCAGTTTTTAAGAATGCATATTCATTTGACTAAAATTATATTTCCCAATACAACTTACAACAGGAAAATGCGTTAAAACCTCATACTTTTCCTTCCGAAATTCTTATTAGTATTCTTGATGCGCAAAAACGATAGAATTTTTTTATGCTTGAACTATATTGACACAAACGGGAATATATTTCCTGAAAGAGTGGCATTCTAAATAGTGTAGATGATGCCCAATGTTTACGCAAAGTTTAAGATCTGAGGGTGTGGGTGTGGATGTTCGTGTCATCGAAATTCACACCTCACACTCTCGGATTTCACTGTTAACTATCAAAAATTTTATCCGTGAGTTTGTGACAGAGTAAAGATCTGTACTTAGAAAATCGAATAGAACAGTAGCTTACTTGATTAACTTTTAGCGCATCACCCAAATGTTTTGCTCCATCATCTCCGATTTTATTAGTATAAATGTCCAGTCGCGTGAGTGTCTATATTATAGAATTAAAGGAGATAATAAGTGAACAGCAGCTTTAAGCATATTAAAAAGGAGATGATATGATTTCATAAAACTGTCATCTAATATGTTGTTTAGGACTAATTAGGTATGAGTTCTCTGAGTGTAGATGGTCTCGAAAGAAATATTTTATTGATAAAATAAACAGTAAAATCGAAATTTGTAAGTTAAAATACTTTTGTACATGTACATCGGGTAGATCAGCTATCTTCATCTATTACAATTTTCAACAGAATGATGTGTGATTCGATCGAGAAAGAAACAGTTCACTTCAAAAATAAATTATGCAATATTGATAGCAGAATTCAGAAAATATCTTTTTTTTTCTACATATTCTAATGAAATATTTTAATTTTTAATATCGCGTTCAAATGCAGTACAGTTTCAAGAACTTTTTCTTATAAGCCAGAGCTTGAAATTTCACTGTGGGTGTGGGTCAATTGATATCCTTCAATTACACCCACACTCTTTTTAACTTCGAGATAAAGTTTATTTCTGTAAGAATTTCATGAGTTCAAATATGAAGTTCAATTTCATCAACCAAAATGATTGCTATTACAAGATAATGAGACTATAATCAAGGAAAATTCTTCATTTGTAAAATTATTCACCTGAAAACTATACGTTGAATTTTCAAGATAAAATTTATTTCATAAACTTAATTCTATTATTGGAGACGAATTTTTAAATTTTCTAACTTAAAATTTGTGCTTTTATATGATTGTTGCCCATCAGACAGAAACTATCGTAACTTCGATATCTTAATTTTATTCCAGTACTCGAATTCCATGACATAACATATGCCATTTTATTATCTCGACGTTTTTCAATTGTCGATCAGCTTTTATTAATTATTTAATTTAGAGTTAAAATTCATTTCATTCTTTGAACTTCATGAGTTATGACATGAAGTCAAAGTATGAAGAAAAAATCATCATTTTTAATTTTTGAGATGAAAAATTTATTTTTTTGATTATGAGTTACAATTCATGACAGCAATATGCTTCAATGAAATAAGATATGAAATTAAATTTAATCATTGAAAATATTTCTACTCATGAAACTTTGACATTTGCATTCTGAATAAATCTTTATTTTTAGTTTAATCAAAAATTCAAAAATCTGCTTAAATTTTATAATAAGTGAGTGGCTGGTGAATTTCACCGTTGAAAATAATATTGCTCACCCATATTAACAAGAATAAACCCCAAAAAATCATTATTAACGGGTGGCCCAGAATAAATTATACTGTTTGTATCTTCAACATTGCTTTTCTATTCTCCATTAGACTGAGATACATTTTGTGTCAAAAGATAGCGCTTGAAATTCTTTACAAAAATCATATATGATTCGGCTTAAAAACTGTTTTAGATATATTTGAAAAAAGATAAAAAGTAAAGATATACAAAAAGCTGTAAAAAGTAAATACGTGACGCAAAATAAAGGGTCGCACTTTGCGTTTCATATTTTAATCTCTAAATACGTTTTATTATAAAGCAAAATATAGCACAAGATGCAGCGTGAAAAGCTCTACAATCTGCAAGCTAATGTTTATTTTAAGTGTATACTTTTTGTTTTCAAAAAAAGAAAAACTCTGTGCAACCAATTTTCGCGGTTACAAAAACCGATCGCACTGAATTTGTAGTTTTTTTGACACAAAAAGGACACAAATAAAATAAACTGTTCTTTGTAAATTGTAGAGTTTTTCACGCTGCATCTTGTGCTATATTTTGTTTTTTTTAAAGGAAATATATTAGGTGATAAAAAGATAAAATAAGGAAAAGGAATTCTCGTTCATGTAAAAAAGAATGATTTTTTCACGATGGTGAAAATTGGTCGCACAGAGTTTTCTTTTTTTGGAAAACAGAAAGTATATACTTAAAGTAAACTCTAGTTTGTAGATTGTAGAGATTTTCACGCTGCATTTTGTGCTATATTTTGTTTTTTTAATAAAATTTATTTAGAGATTAAAATATGAAATGCAAAGTGCAGCCATTTATTATGGGGCACCCGTTATTTAGTTTTCACAGCTGTTTGTATGTCTTTAGTTTTCGTTTTTTTTCAAACATATCTAAAACAGTTTTTAAGCCGAATCATATATGATTTTTGTAAAGAATTTCAAGCGCTATCTTTTGACACAAAATGTATCTCAGTCTAATGGAGAATAGAAAAGCAATGTTGAAGATACAAACAGTATAATTTATTCGGGGCCACCCGTTATTTCATGTTCGCACTGAAAAAGTTAGTTTTAATTTAATCCTTAAAATATTATATCAATATTAAAACTCTGTCAGATTGGGCTGCGCAAATATTTTTTTTCCTAGAAATTCTTCTACTCCTGAAATATTCACGTTAGGAATCTAAAAAATTTGTCATAGCTTGATAAAGATGATAGAAACTAATTTTTTGGTTCGAATTGAGATTTAATAGCAGTAATACAGTTCAAAAATTTGCGATTCAAATTCTAATGCAATTTGTTAAACTTTTTCCTTTTTGAAAAATATCAATACCCGCAAATATCAAAAGCCTTAGATTTTATTCATTGAAACTGCAAAAATTATTTTTTTTTTAATTTTCAGGTGTAATTTATCATTGTTACAATTTTTGAATAATACAACATTGGTTATTATAATTTGGTAAAAAATTGATTCTCTTTCTAGATATTACATATTGTTTATCTTTAATAAGAATCTAAAGTAAAGATTTGTCCATGTTTTCCAAAATTATCATATGAACTTAATCAAATTTTTGAAACATGATTAGAAGTGACTCTGAACACAATTAAGAAATAATTTCTCTGGTAATCCAACTCTGATTCTTTTAGATTCTATTTAAGCAATAATCATATTCTACCAAATTATTTAATTATGACTGAATGAGGTCTTGATAATTTGGTCTCAAAAATATTCCTACGTTAGACTCTGATTTCGACTGTTAATTATCAACAACTTTATGTGAGTTTTTATGACTAAGTGAACATCTTTACTGCAGAGATCAGCTAGAAAAATAGCTTACTTTATTGTCTTTTAGCCCGTCTGCAAGACCTTGTGCACCTTTATCTCCGATTTGATTCTGATACAAGTACAGTTCCTTCAGTGTCTACAGTAAAAAGTGAAGATAATTATTGGTGTTAAAAGTAAATGCTATCTATTGTCTATCAATCTGTGATACCACAGAATCTATCACTGTGTATGTTATTAGGCCGCATATTGCAGAAAGGACTTAAGTTTGTACAAACATCAGAGTATATCTCCTTTTGCATTAATTATAAATCAATTCTCCATTTGCTGATCGCCTCGAAAGAAATATTTCGCTGACAGAATAAATTTTTAAATTCGAAATCTTAGTTGTATATAATTCACAATGCAACTTGGTCTGATGCGTTAACTCTGTATAATAGGACTATCTGCAGATCGATGCAATCGGAAAAAATATTCTCCACCGACTATCTGAATAATGCAGATATTTCAGATAGGTCATTTGAGATTTTCTTATTCATACGAAATTATATAGTCATTGACATTGTAACATCAATAGATCAGTTTTTGAGAATAGAAACGAACTTGAGTAAAAAAATATTTCCTAAGACGATTAAGACCAGGAAGATGAATGAAAACTTCGTACTTTTTCGTTCAAATCTTCAACTAAATTCTTGATAAAAAAAAAAGAGATTGTAAATGCATGATAATTTTCTCTAGTAAGCTTATACTAACAGAAACAGGAATAGATTTCTTTTAAAGAGTAGCATTCTGAATAACATAGATAATATCCTATATTTATGCAGAGTTTAGAATCTGAATAAATGATGTAAATACACTTTTGAATGCTTGAAGAAATCCTACATAACGATTTATTGGACTTCTATTATTCACATGATATAACACGAATATATTCAGATCAGATTTGTTAACATTTGAAGTTACACAAAACGGAATAGAGAACGTCAGACAGAATATCGATTCGGATTACTAAATAGAAGCCTTTATAACGATATGATATCCAAATGAATTAGGAAGTTCACAATTCAAAATGGCGAGCATTTATTTGATAAATAAAATTCTTTTATTTAGAATTCAATAAGACTCTACAGCATAAAGATATTGAGTGTGGTGATATTGAACTCGAAGACACTCGAATTGAAAATCAATAATCTCCGGTAACAGTCTACATTTTCCTCAGCTTTGATGAGATTCAATATGAAATGGTAGTAGAATCATATCAATCTTTAAAGAATATCAAAATGTGATGCTCAAAGAACCAGAAATATTAAAAAATCTTTCCTAATTTCGTATTATTAAATTTCATTCGAACAATATTCTAAGAATATTTGGAAAGGAAGCAATACAAAGAGATAAAAGTTCCTGATCAATTAGCAACATCAATCGCTTTCTTTATCTTATTGACTTTCAATCGTTGATAGATATAAAAAAAAGAATAAAGAAAACTCGATTGATAACTGAAAAAATCTTTTGCAGTTATCAATGTTCTAAAATTTCTAGGATGAGATGTCCTTTGTTTGCAAATAGAATATTTTATATCTCAATGGTGACACAAAGAATGGAATAAGGGTATTCTGTTGGTTTAATTTTCATTAGAGGCTCAGTGGGTCCTGCACAGTAAAGAAGAAAAACTTTGAGACATACAATAATGTTGTTATGAAAGGCGCTTTCGATATCTTTACAAGTGGAGTGAAATGATAGTTTTTTAGCAAAATTTTCTGATAGAATATTATAGTTTTCCTTAAAATGATAATGATGATTGGATGAATTTGATTATTTCTATAAACAAAGAAATTGCTCATAGAATTGTTTTTTTTCCTATGTATGTTTTTCAACAAAAATATGTAACTACTGATCGAATATATTTTTATCATGCTAAACGTATCTGATGAATATATTTTCTCTTGGTATGAAGTTGTTTTTAGTTTTTAGTAAAAAGAATCCCGTTACAAGCGATTAAATTATAGGAAATCTATTTATATATAATTAAATTTTTCAAATGGAGAAATGATTAGTAAATTTATGAAAATGTAGAAATGTTAAAATGCAAATTGATTAGATAAATATTCATCAACAAAAATAAAAACAAGTTTACAAAACTTATTTTCATCACTTAAGAAGTCAATGAAATAGTTTTTTATTTAGTCGAAGAAGAAAATTTTGTTTCTTTGAATATCTATACTACTTCGTTGATTTTTCTAATTCATCATATTGTGATGCGTCGAGATTTAACAGTTCGACGGATGGAACAAACCATTTTATTAAGAGAGTTCCTAGTTTATTCTCTAATGATGAAATTATTTCAGAATATTATTGTAAGTTGGATCATTTTTAGACAATATCAATGTTTTATTTAATTTGTAAAATCTAAACAACATTGTTGGAGAAAACTCTGCTTACATTGGCGAAAATTTACTCAGGAATAACTAGAAGACTTTCTTAATATAAATCAGAGCGGAAAACCTCAATTATGACAATTATTCTTTTTGCAAGGTATTGAGACAAGACATCTTTTTCTGTATAATCGTCGAATGAAATTTAAATTCTTTTAACTCAAAGCTGAAATTCAAAAGTCAAGTGAATTTCATTAATTAGAAAATAATCTGAAACTCTAACTATTGAAAACTCATTCGTTTTGAGAGATATTCAGACAACTAATCAAGAGAAATCTTCAATTAATAAATTTTGAAATTAAAAATCAAATTTTTATTTTTCTAATAAAATTGATGATATAGATAGAATACCTTTATATAAATCGTTTAAAATGTCAAATCCCATTCAAAAATTTAATGATGCATTCAATTTAGTTGATATTCAATATAGAATAGTATTTTAAACTTGAGTGATGATTCATTGTCGGTGAGAGATTTTATACATTTAAATGTATTTGAAAAGACGTTTGTTTGGTTCTCATGAATTTGATCGCATTTGAGAAACTTTCAGATGTTAAAGCTCAAGTATTCAAGAGTGTTTATCCACTTTGAGATTACAAATTTCGAAGAAGAAAAGTTTCGAATCATCGTTTTGCGTATAAGAGCCCAAAAAATAAAAGAAACAACTCTTGAGATCATAGTTACATCGTATAAAGCGTATTTAACTAATATTTTGGCTTATCATATGAATTGTTTTGTAGCTTTAAAAATGAAAAATTCTTTTCCAATCTATCCGATAGCAATGAATGAATATTTTCATTTCTTAAAATTCATCAATAATAAAGACATTCAAGAAATTCTCGCAATCTGAGAAACTGGAACATGTTCAAATGCTTTAACGAACGAAATACCTAATTTTTCAAGATCACAAAGATGTGATTTCTTGTATTACTTGAATTTCATAATACGAGATACAAAAATAAATTGCAGAGGTAAAAATAAAAAGTATATTCTTCTTAAGAGATATTACAACCTCAATCATAGAAAAACAAAAATCACTTTTTCCAATGTTAGAAACTCAAAAAGCTAATATTTCAATCTCAAATATCGATTGAAGAATTCATGTAATATCAATTAGACAGGAATCATCACTTAAAACAGTCAAAATGATCATTTTTATCAAAGATATTTATATAAAATACTTATTTTTTTATTTTCGAGTTAAAATTTCTTGTAGAAATTCAGAAGAGTTCAAGAACTTTATTATATGAAATTTAGTTTGAAATTTCATTGTGAAAAATCTTTCATTTTCCAAGAAATTGCAATCAATAACCAAAAAAAATCATTGTTTTTAGTGAGATTTAGATTGTTGAAATGAGGCAAAAATTCTCATTTTAGGAATTTTCGAAGAAAAACTTTCATTTATCAACATCGGAGTTGAAACTCAAAGATTGTGAAAATGTCTTCTGTTAAATAATATTCGAGTGAGGAACAAAGGAAAATTTAATTTATCAGATAATAGGTGTGGGTAAAGGTAAGACGCTCATAACGGTACTTATACACACTAACAGCTACATCACTAGAGAATTTCACCATTGACAATACTTTTTCTCACTCATATTCAAACTAAAAATCACGATAATTTAATCTTCGAAGAAAAAATTTAGTTTTTAATTTCAAATTGAAATAAATAGAAGTACTAAATTTTCATAATTTGAAATTCGATGTCTAATTTATTTTATGAAAAATTTTCTTTTTTTCTAGAACACTGATATCCAAAAATATAAAAAATCTTAATTTCTTAATGTCGAGCTAAAAGCTTGAATTTTTTATTCTTTCGAACTGAAAAGAGTTTAGTTTTTATTTTGAGTTGAAACGCATTATTTCTATAAACTCTTCTATAATATCAAGATGAGTCATTACAATGAAGAAAAAAAATCCATTCTCTTTGTAGATATTAGAAGTTTTTTATGATCTTAATCAATCTATGAAATATGATAACAAAATACACTCAAAATTAACTAAAAAACTATTTCTTTTTATATATTCGAATTCGACTTCTTATATATTCTATTTAAACAAGTACCATATTCTTTCTAATTATTTAACTATGAGTAAATGAAGATTTGATAACTTGACCTCAAGAATATTTTGATATTAGACTCCAATTCAATTGTTGATTATCAACAATTTTATGTGAGTTTTCGTGACTAAATGAACGTCTTTACTAGAGACATCGACTGAAAAAGTAGCTTACTTTGTTGATTTTTAGTCCATCTGCAAGACTCTATTAGTATAAGATTATGCACAATCTATTGCTATATATGTTATCCATCCGCTCATTGAATGTTAGAAAGTGTAAAGAAACTTAAAACATATTACAAACAGGACTTGAGTTCATACAATCATCAGATTATATTTGTTTTTACACAAATTGGAATCAGAAAGGTTCACTTTTAAAAAATGAATTACGAACTCTTGATAAGGAAAAGAGTTGAAAATATAAGAGAATTTTATGTTAGGATTAAACTGACAGAAATGCGAATATATTTCTTGAAAGAGTAGCATTGTGAATGATGTAGATGATGTTCTATACTTATGAAGCCATCGAGATCTGAATAAGTAATGTAATTATAGCCCTAAATCCTTGTTTAAACTGATAGTATCTGAATAATTAGATTCAAACGTATTCAAATAGTGTTCTTAATAAGTAAACAGGTATCAACATCTAAGCTATGTATGTATGTACCGTGTTTCATCTGATTTTTGGTTAGTTACATATAAGGGGAAAACAGAACCATATGGAGATTTGTGAAACCGATTATTGAATAGAAAACTTCATAAGAACACAATACACTAATAGATTCTAAAGTTCAGGACACTGACAAATTTTTTGATTAATAAAAGTCCTTATTTAAGATTTATAAGCTCGTGTATAACAGCAGCATACAGTGTTGATATTAACCTATAAAACGATCGCTACAGAGCAATATTTTAGAGAAGATGTTATATGAAAAACTAAAAGTGGAGATGAGAGTCACCAATTTAATAGCAACATCAATCACTCAATTTATGTATTTGGTTGAATAATGTAAAAACGCAAGAAAAACCAACGAGAACTAAAACTGTTGGAATATATCCCTAAAGTAGAATTTTTGGTCATGCAGATCTAATCTTTTGCGTGACACTCACACGATAATCCCCGAAAAGATGTTCATGTTTTATTTTATGAAATATTTTATTCAATTATGAAACTGCAAGCTGAAAATCATATGAGAAGTCAAATCTCTTCATAAGAAAAAGGACAAAAATTCTGACGATTAACGATCCTTACTTATTCGAGATATTGCAAAAAACAAACAAGAAAAAACTCATATGTTGTTTGTTTTGAACTAAAAATTCCAAATACTACTAATCGAATATCATGGAATGAAATCGAGTACGGAACGTTTCCTTTGTGAATTCTCCTACTTGTAAGATATTAACATGAAAAATGTAAGAATATCCCAACTTTTTAAATATCCGACTTGAAAATTCTGTTTGCTTAATTCGAAATGAAATTCATAACAATTTCAGCTTATACCGGCACTTCAGCTATTTTATTGGTCTTATAAAAAGGCATTCTAACTGAATATTGCACATCGCTTACATTTACTAGAAATCAACGATCGAAATATGTTAAGTTGATCAGAAATGAAAATTCGATCTTATTATAACTTTGATATATGATCGCAAAATACTTCGAAATGAACTTCAAAATCGTTTTTAAGAAACTTCAATTCAGCTGTCCATAGATTCTATTTCAGTAAGTAACATACTTATGTTCATTATTTGCTGAGAGCAAAATAAAATCTTGACAATTAAACATGAAGAATTTTTCTAAAGTAGTCTGCGACTCGAATGTTGATTATCAACAAATTTAAGTGAGTTTTGATGAGAAAAAATAACATTTGTAATAGACTAATCAGTTGAAATAGTAGCTTACTTTGTTGTGTTTTAGCGCCTCTCCCAAATATTGTGCTCCAGTGTCTCCAATTTGATTCTGATTCAAATAAAGTGTGGTTAGTACCTATATGAAGAAATTTTAAAAAATTATACGAGTTGTATTCCAATGCTAATCATTCTTTTTTAAATATATGATATGGTCCTATCAATTGTCATGGGAAAAGCTGCTCGATCGATGGCCATATCTCTTCATTAATTTTAAACACATGAAAGAAAGAAAGAATTCTACGTAGTTCATACAACCTTCATGTAATATGTTCTTAATTATTTATTAAGAGTGAATTTTCTGATTGTAGATAGTCTTCAAATACATATTTTACTGATAAAACAAAACGAAAAATTGAAAATGTTAGTAATTTTTTACTCATCATTACAGTTAGATGTTGAAACGCTATACCGTAGAAGTTTGTAGAGATTTTTGCAATCGGGTGGAAAAAGAGCCTGTTATCTTGAGAAATGAATGCCACTGGTTTTTGACAGATTTTTATTGAAGAACCCTAGTCTTGTTTCTTAGTCTTCTCACTGATTTTCAGTTAAAATCTGACAATTCCTAATATCAGATTCAAATAAAATGATACAAACTTGTCTCAAGACACAACCACTACATAAAGAAGTCAGATTAGTTTCTATGTGTGAACAGGAACCTCTTTGATGCAAAGCTATTCCAAGTAAATATAGAATAGACTATTCTAAAACAAAACATCTCTGATATGAAGTTGTTTTTCGTTTTGAGTAAAAAATTCGATTGCAATTCATTGGATTACAAAGCATCAGCATATAATTGCTTTTGTAAAACCGGAAGTTAGAAAAGGAGAAGTGGTCAGTACATACATAACAATGAATAAATATTAATATGTAAACTAATCAGATAAGTCCCCATCAAGAAAATAAAATAAATTTAAAGAGGGAATCACCAATATCAAAGAAGTTAGTGAAATATTTGGTATTTAGTCAACGGAGAAAATTAAGAAGTAAAATAGACAAGAGATGAAATTAATAATAATAGATAAATAAATCAATATCTTGTAGTATTAATCTAGTTGTTATAATGAAAATACGTAAATGTTTTTGCTAGAGCTTTCGACTCAAAACCAGAAGTCATCTTTAGTAGAAATAATAGCAGATGTTGATTTTGTATGTCATCCTCACTCACTCTTATAAGATATTGATTTATTATTAATTTCATCTCTTGTCTATTTTACTTATTAACATTTCAAAAATCCCATCATTATTAAAGTTAACGAAGAAAATGTTGTTTTCTTTTCATTATTTCCACTGACTTCTTTATTTCTCTAATTCACCATTTTGTAATGTATCGAGATTTGACAGATCGATGAATGGAACAAAAGTATTTT